>JBBPCS010052887.1:0-18604 GCA_037974645.1 Hollardia meadi
ACACACACACACACACACACACACACACACACACACACACACACACACACACACACACACACACACACACTGCGTTCTCAACATAAACCACTTTACACAGCCAAGCTGCAAAACAGATGTCAGGGAGTATGACAGCACAATGGTGGTCCCTTCCAGAAGACTAGGCTGTCTGTGGACATGGATTATTTATCTTGCCTTGTTTTCAAATGTTGTTACTTTCTCTGGCTGCTCTGGTTTCATATTTTTTGTATTGATAATCCCAGAGCATCTGATTGGCTAGTCTTTTTTCCCCATTTCTCTCTCTTTGTGTTCATATTTCTCAAGCAGCTACGCATAGTCTGTCAGTCTTGTCATTCATCACTCCACCTAAAAAAGAAAAGAAAACCTATTGTGTTACTTGCTAGACAGCAGTTTGCAAAATTTTTTCTCTTTGTTTTAGAATTTTATTACTGCAAAGTTGGTTTGTGGGAGACCTAATATTGTGTTTTTACCACAATAAACAGCTTATATCATGCACACAATGACAATGCTAACATGCTGCTGATGAAAAATGGATAAATAATTACAGAGGACAATCGATGTTGAATTTGTCGTTATGTTTTCATCTTACCAAGTCTCCAAAAAGACACTGCAGTTCAAGGCTGGATTACAAAATGCAGTTGCACCGCAGCCCTCAGTGCAACAGCACAATGGTTATTTTCTGGGCAAAAAAGACTTGTGCATGCAGCTCAGCTGAAAAGCTCAGCTTCAGCGATACAGTTTGTTTTCAGATAGCGTTAGATTGCATTTAGTTTTTCACTTGCCCAATTGGATAACTGCATGAGGCATTTCACTTACCCGAACACAGTTTACCATAACTAATCAATTAGCATGTATGGGGTGAAACAGAAAAACACTCAGTATATTATTATTGTTGCTGGTATCATGTTTTGAAATCAATATTTTTGAAGTTTCATTTGATATGAGTCACTGGGCATGTTAGAGCAGATTTCCTGCAGCTCTCTTCATCTACAGCGCTCCTTGCACTTTGTTACAAGCCTATCCTGTATAATAAGCCTGAGCATATTATTGGAGCATACGTTACTGCCCGAGAAAAGCACAGCCCTGCAGTCTGCAAATGCACTGTGTCTGTGTGAGTATTTTGCATGTAAAAGACTGTTAGGGCTCAAGCTCAAGCTGACTTCATTATTTTATTGGTAAAACTGAAGGAACTGCTCTTTTTTTTTTTAGTAAACATCTGTGGAAATGTGAACACAACATAAATATTCATACAGAAATAGCTGCTGTGTTGGACTGTCAGGGTGAATGAATGGTTGGATGAAATTTAGGAAGTCATACTTTGACACCAAAATGTGACCTCAGACGACCCAGAATTCCATTCTGTATCCTGTCTCATGTGTGCTTTGATCCATTGTCCCCATGAAATCAGTCAAATCCTATTCTACATGTGCAAAGGTGTGGAAACAGCACCCTTTCATGGTTTTCCTTTCCATCTATTCAGCTTTTTTTTGTTGACAGTGTGCTTCCTTTTCATCTGTCATAGTTGGGTACTGTGTTGTCTAATGGACAGAGTTGGGGTTAACTCCCACCTCCAGTATTAGATACTAATGCAAGTAACGTGGATGTCAAGTTTCTGGTGATGTTTGACCCTAATTGTAGGTTGAAATTTCCCAAAAGTGGAAAATTATTGGCTCTCCTCAAATACTCTCCATCCGGCTCTCCATCCTGTTTGTTCTTACCAACTGTGCTTTGCGCAGTCATGCAGGACTTTGAGGGTCTGTAGCTTTCCATAAACTGTGGTGCTTTGGCTTCAGGAGCTGCAGTACTCTGTGTTGATTCTTCAAGGAGGCTTATTCAGTTTTTCAGATCTCTGAACATCTTTTTGGATTTGAACAAATGGTGTCAGTCTCAGATTCGAAAGATTCTGTGGGGTATGTAGAGGAGGGTGATCTCAGTGTATTTGCTAAAAAATAAAATTTGCTGTTACGTTCGAGGAAGAGCTAATTTGATTTTGTTTCAGATCATTGACTGTATATGTTGCAGACGCTTTAGAAGTGGTCAAGTAAACCATTGAGGCATTTTCACTATAAAGCACTTTTTTTTGCATATATTCGCTCATAACTATTTGTTTTTTTATTCACCATAGAAAAACATCATTCATTTGTTATTTGACATTCCATATCTGCTATTTCTATTCTTCAATGCACCGTTTAATGTAAAATGGCACAATTATTTAATGCACTGTGCAAATTGCAATCACATGTGTAACTATAAAACTTCCTCAGTGACCATAATACAGGTAGAAGTTAAAAAACATAACTAGCAAAACAAATATGTAGCTACTGTATAAGCCCATGTCTTAGGAGACAGGGTTGAAATATATGCCACAAAATGTCACTTACAGTTGGCACTATAGAACCATTATGAATTCACTGTATATATTTACTGGTCATGAGTCTTACTAACTTAAAATGTTACTGTATTAACCCTTGTACAAACCATCATTATTTTCTCCAAAATATTATTTGAATGACTGTTTTCCATTCTCAAATGGCATAATAGAGGAAGAGTCCAGTACAGACATACCAGACATTTACTAATCATTTTTAACTGGAAAAGAGAGTTAAAAGAGTACAAATCTGTGAAAACTCTCAATACCTGCAACAGCACACATGTTGAAGGACAACATGGACTTACATGCTCCAGGGAGCACTGACAGACAGAAGCACAGCGTGTTTCAGTTTCATTGTGCACACGTGTTTCATTTCAAATCTTTACTCACACTTTGACATATGGTAAGAGGTGACCCTGTAAAATAAATGAGAGTACCTTTTCATGAAAGATGTCATATCATTTGAAATTACCTGCAGTATGTTATCGATTATCTTCATATTGGATTAGCCTATGACTTCATGTCAGGTATAGTACGCCAGGTCACTTTGGATGGGAGTGACAAAGATTTGTGGATCAGTTAGCTAGCAGTAAGTCAGAAACTCACTAATATCAACAATGCATTTTGCTTTTTAGCCATGCTAACAGCAGCTAACCCTAATGTTGGTGTGTTGGTTGGTCACCCTCCCTTTGATGATCCCCTGACTTTTCCTCTAGTGCTAATGTTAGCATGGTAACATTCCAAATTAAGATGATGAAATATTTATATAATACATCCTAGCTGACAATGCTAACATGCCATGTTACCATTTCAATTTCGAGCATGTTAGCATGCTGATGTTATTCAAATGAAAGCCGAGATTTCACACTTAGTTCAGTTTTTCACTTTAATATTAAGCTTTCTGTCTATCCGACCTTCATCAGAACATGCACAACTAACAATGGACAGGCAGGCTAACAAAACCAATCACATTCAAATCATTAGCAGTATGCAACACACTGTGTGCACCCCAGTGGAAGAGGCTCCTGGGAAATGTAGTCTTTAGATACTAGTGAGTAATGTGAGTCATACGAATTGGACTTGTTTTAAAACAGAATAAAGTACATAAAAGTACAACATGGGGTGAGCACAGTGATTATAGACAAAGCAAATGTAATCAGGAAGCACCTAATAGTAAAATCTAACAGTTACATGGTATAGCAAACGGGGCTTTGAGATGAATAAGGCATTATGAGTCAGAGATCCCCCATCTTGTATGAGAAAAAGAGGGGGGGGGGGCACATCGACAGCATGCTGATGTCAGCATTTAGCTCAAATCACCACTGTGCCTAAGTAAAGCTCAGAGCTGCTATAGCATGGCAGATATAAATTACTTTTGGTTTTCTAAATGATACCTTCTCAACCAATAATAGAGATGTGAAATGTGTGTGCAAATATTTAGGGTAAATCTTCTTTCTGTGCTTTGTTGATATAAAACCACTGAATACATTTTTGCAGAGCTGCAGATCAGAATTTTGTTTTCAATGCTCTTTTAAAGGTTTAAATTACAGACTAATGAATTAACATGCAAACAATGATGTTGAGTCAGCCATACTGGTGTGGTTCACTTCTGGCTCATCATTGTGTCAAGTCTCTATTTCACATTTTATGCAAGGATGGGCAACAGAACTCCAAAGTCATGCTGGGAGGAGGATGTGGACAGAGCACAATCTTCATCAATGTGCTTTCGCTCTCATAATGTAGAATAAATTAAACCCAGACATAAATATATGTGTGTTAGCTTTAAAAATGTCTTCTGGTGTCATCCTCGATTTAAATAGCCTACTTTACATGGTGCCAAGTTCCAGCCCTTTGTCATTTTGTTTTTTCCACTCTTCCACATCTTAACACTTCCTCCATCTGTCAGCACTCTTTACCTTGTCATGCATTCAATTTCTCTTCCATTATTTTGAATCAGTCTCTTGTTCCTGGTTTGACCGCTTAATTGTTACTCTGTCTCCTGAATGAGGTTGACCACCAGACTCCCGCTCTTTCTTTGCTCATGGGCCTCCTCAATCTCCAGCACAACGCTTCAGCAGCCAAACCACAAGCCTAAATTACCCAGAATTCCTCAGAGAGGACGAGATTCCTCATGTAGCAGACTATGAAATTAACATTCATGAGAAACCTCTCAAGCCACAAAACTATTTCATGAGTGCAACAGTTGCAGAATTTCATCATTGAGAAAAGCATAATTCCTTTTCTAACTTGTGTTTCAGGTTTTTGTTTCCTAACAAAGAATAGTAACTTTTAAAAAAAAGCCAAAATGCAGTAAATACACACTTATTCATAATTAAGCTAATACCAGGATCTGACATTTGTATAACTATATTAAATGTTTTTATTCCATGATATTTGACCATTTAGAAGAAATGTTAAATGTGTAGTTACAACAAAACACAACTAAAAACCAAACCAAATAACTACACAGTCAATCCATAAAGCTAGCTGGATCTAGCCACAGCTAGCACTGGCTAAAGCTAAATCGACTTTTTCCTCATAGCCGAATCCTATGTCATTTTATGTCAATGTAAATTTTGATGTCTTGGTACTTTCATGTGTTATCTCACACAAATAAAGCAGCAGCTAAATCATGAAGTTGAAAACCGCTAGCTCTAAACTAGTCCTGCTAATGAGGTTGCTACTTGCCTAGCTTAGCAGAGAAGCAATAAAACTGCCATCTCAGCTTCTGACTGTATGTTACTGATGGTTACACTATAATTTTAAATCACATATCTAAGTGTATTAAATTTTAAGTTAATTTATCCAATTCATTTAAAAGTAATGGCACATTTTGTTTGATAATAATACATTTACTTAAAATCATTGCTTTCCAGAAATAAGCAGCACAGTGATTAATCATTTTATACTGTAAAATATGTGTGTACCATGAAATACAAGCAAACAAAATGTATTTTTTTCTTTTAAAAATGGACTCAGACAGATTCATAATGCATAGACGGGGATTTTAATGCATGTTTCACTTACAAATCTGTTCCAATCACAAGTCACAGGTTTTGACACTGAGCAGTTGTCACTTTTCAACCCATGATACATGGCATCTGTGTATACAGTAAGTACCATAGCCCAAAACAGAATTTCTTAAAAGGCAACATATATATGAGACAAATACCCTTTTTTACAACAAATCTTATCACACATTAGTCGTCCTCTAAAAGCAGTTAACAGGCAAACAAAGGACCGTCATAAAAACCATCTCTTCCATAAATAAAATATATGTGCTGTCATTTTTAATGCAAAAGATGGGGCAGTTGATTTAAACACCCTGTAGTTAAGTAAGTTAGGTTAGGTAAGGACAAGTTAAGTGTCGCTTTTTTTCCATCGCCCTGCTTCTAATATTACTCCTGCTGGTTTCCTACTGAGGTGGTTGAGTGGTGAGGTAATGGGATACCATTTTGTTATGTATTTCATCACTCGTTTCATTGCACTGGAATGTAAAACCCTTAGTTCCATCCATTTTCACAAAACAAGAACAAACGTTTTTTTCTTCAATCCTCATAGTGTGCTCAATTATAACAAACTATTCTCTTATTATATATCTAGGTTTTTGTTTAAGGTTTGTCAGAAACATTTTGATTTGAGTACATTTAGGATTTGGTGTGCTGAACCAAAAAGAAATTACAGCAGCTCAATCAGATTGCAGGGGATGAATGAAAGAGTCTATGGCAATATGACAAATTAGAAGAGTTTTTTTTTCATTATCAGGAGAATAATTGTGATAGTCTGTAAACATGAAAAACTTCACAGCCTTCCTGTGTTTGATTGGGTCTTCCTCTGCCACATTAAACAATTCACACTGAAAAATCCCAGGAAAAACAACCACTGTTTTAACAGTTCATAGTTTGGAGTCACCAGTCACATTACTGTTCAAATACACTACAGCGCCAATCCAATACGAATGCAGAATGAAGCTCAAACACTTTTGGAAGTAGCACATTGAACCTGTTGAAATGCTATTACAGCTTTTGTTGCTCTTTATTCATCTGTAAGACAAACTTTTGAAAAGAATTTCGAACTTGTTAAAGAGTAATATGTCAATTGTTACATTATCACAAGTAGTGTACACACTAGTCATTGCTGATCATGGGATTCACAAATTTAAAGCCATATCATGCAAACATAATCAGTACCAAATCACATCAGTATCAAATGTCTACTGTATCAGAGAGAAAAGTGCAAAAAGAAACTGTGGATGGAGTGATCAGAGGATGGATGAAGCTCATGTCGGAGGAAGATCTCAGTGTTACTTTCATTGGGAGCCATCCAGGACAGTCCCTCAGTTCTGTATTTTAACAGGCCCCAAAATGAGGTGCGGAGGATTCAAAGAAATGTGCATGAAGCTCCTCTACATCTGACACTCTAAAAGATTCTACTCTGGACAAATTACACTGCAGGATTCTTTGTAAAATCCAGGAAAAGAACCAACATGCTATGTGTTTGTCAATGCATGTTTTTCCAAAGAAAAGAGTGGGATGAATGAAAAATGAATAGGGAGTACTATGTACTCTTCATGTACACTCAAAACATAAAGAGTACAGATGGATGTAGAGTCAAGATGAAGTGAGTCAATCTGATGCATATTCACATATCCTTTAATCCAGGTTCTTTCTGAACAGGCGGCATGTGGATGAAATGTGCCTAAAGGATAGTAATGACAGTACAATTCAGTACATGGTGACATGCATATCAAAATTTGGTTGCAGGTTTTTTATTTTTTTGCATTCATAGGATCTGCGTAATGTAACTATGTCAGCCGTCTTGAGCAAGGCTGAGCACACTGATCAATGCTCTTTCAGGTTTGCAAATACACATTTTTTTTGCACAAAATATACTGCAGGGTTCGTTTTGAAATACATAAACACAGTTCTGTTGTGAGGGAGCTGGCAAAATGCTACAAAAACTTCTGAAAAACATTTATTTGAAGGATTTTTATTTTTTTAAATAAATGCAGGTCCTGGTGAAGCTCTCCAGAAAGTTTTGACAATACAATTGTTAGTTTACTCATTTCATATTGTAATATTGATGGTATTTCCATTTAGAGCAGATTGTGTTAATAACAAAATACACTTGTGTACAATATGTCCGCAGGCATCCCCTTGTGAGATTACAGTACTTTGAGAAAAAAAGCATAAAACTGCATTTTAAAGCTGAAAATGTGATACATACAAAATATAGAGTTACAGCAAGAGTCTGTGCTGCACAAAGAGACGAAATATTTCAGAAGCTACCCGAAAATAAACCCATCTTACTGTATATCCTAAAGGCACCTTAGACAAAGATATATCCCTGTGCTAGAGTGGTTAAGAGGTTTGGGGTTAAAAAAAAGAGAAGGGAGAAGCTGTTTTCCTCTCAAAAAGTCTAACCACTGAATGGAAACACTATATCGCCACAAGAAAGGCTACATAGATGGAGTTTTCATTGCATAAACTATCCTGTTACTGATTGTCTAAAAACACGCCTTAAAGACATGGAATGCAGATCGGTAAAATTACAAGATACGACTCAATTTCATTTAAAATATGGCAACATATCAAAATGGTCTATGTTTTTCCACCTTAACAAACTTTGCACACAACTCTTCATCATTTGCTTCTTACTGCATTTCTGCAACAGGGTATATTTCTAAGATAACAAAACATGCATGGGGAAAACTCTCCTGATCAGGCAGATATTGTTTCTGGATTTACAGTAGGACTTAAAAAGAGAACATAAAAATAAAAACAAAACAAAAAACAATGCAACAAAAAGGGGAGAGGTTGAATCATGAGTAAAAACAGTGTCCAACAAGCTCTGTTCTGCTTCAGTGAAAACAATCCCCCTGACAAGATGGTGGAGAAGGTTATCTTTCCCCTCCTTCTTCTGTATCCTCTCCCCATTTCAACTCATCCCAAACTACCAGCCCAGTCTGTAAAAGTCATCTTCTCTGGTGCATCATCATCATTAGCAAGTCTTCCTCCTCCTCTTCCTTTCATCCCATTGTAAGTCTTCTTTCTCAGTCTGACCAAGCTCGCTCCCCCTGCAGGCGAGAGGTTGGAATGACGCTGTATTCCTAACCAGATAAGGGAGGATGTAGTGCCTCTGGCTCCACCGAGGGGGGTTAAAATTGGAAAGTCGCAGGGATTGATTAGACAGGTAAGTGGAGCAGGCGCAGGGATCACACCCTGCTGATCGGGTGGCAGCGATAGGTGCAGTTGGACATGGGGTCAGCTCCGCTGTCGACGTTCTGGGAGCACCCTCCCTCACAACACCCTTTTGGGAGCCAAAATGACATACTATAAGTACTTTAGTCATTAAAGGCATTAAATATGTTACACTAAAAATGACAACATCTCCAGTGCAGACATTTTATTTAATGCTGCATTTACAGTCTCAAAAACTGTGTGTGTGTGAGGTAAACAAATAACTGTACCTGCATCTTCCTCTGGCATTAGCAGGTGACTTCGGCACGGACCGGGCAGGGTGGGACTGGGTCCCTCATGACTGGTGCCTAGCTGGAGTCGCCTCATGTGACGAACCACTGCTGTGGCGTTAAAGGCTTGCTGCGGAAGAAAAGACACAAATGCAATATAACCCAGAAAACTGTAGAATGTCATTCATCGGAACCTACAAGTGATATAGGGACCTGGACAGCAGCCTAAAGCAGTGGTTTCAGACATTTTTTGCTCAATACGAAGCAAGTCCTCACAACGGGGTTCACGTATGTGAGTTGTGAGCAGTTCATTTAAAAAGTGATTTTTACCTTCCCTCTGTTTTGTTTTTAGAGGCAGGTAGAGTTAAATTGTACAGTATTTGCTTGGAAAAGAGGAAAGATTATAAATTAAAAAATAAACTATTTAGTGTAGCACAATTTTGTAATTATCTTGTGACCCCATGGATTCATCTTACAACATTTGAGGGGGTTGGAAACCATGGCCTTAAGATTTGTGGCAGTCCCAAGTCTTTAATGTTTCTAAAAATTAAAACAAAATCCATTCCCAAAACTTTAAATTAAAAAAGGCTGTCCTGGAATGACTCCTGACGTTCAGACGAAGACCAGATTTTTGTTTTTGGGAGCTAAACTGTATTCCCCTCATTTGTACTAAAGGGAAAACAAACCATATGGCATAAATCATGCATAGCTGAACATCAAAGGGCATCCAAGATAAACTGGAAATCTGACTTACCTTCCACTTGCTCTTAGCAAAATTCTTCTTGATCTGAGCACTGACAGACTCATGGATATTCTTATCCAGAGCAGTATCCCCCGCAATCCTGACAAACAGAGCGGTACCAAAGGTTGCATAGTCTTAACATGGATTAGTTTAAACAAGTAAATCAAGATTTTAATCAGACAACAACAATATTCTTTGCAATGTGAGTGCATCATGATAGAGGAGTTATAAGACCAGTACCAGGGGTGCTGCAGAGCCTGGTCACAGGTGTAACGTATGTTGGGGTCTTTTTCCATCAGGTGGACTATAAAATCTTTAGCTATAATGAAAAAAAGAAAGGTTTAAAAAGTATATATTGCAAAAGTTACCTGTTGCAAAAACATTGATGCAGTCTATTTATTAATGAAGGCCCATGCTGCTACAACATCAGTTTAAAACTGGAAACTTATAAATTGAATTAGCTTCCAGTATGTAACTGCTGTAAACAAGTGAAATCAAATATTGAGCTAATTCCAAATGACAGAAAATTGGAAGCTGCTGCAGTTGCATCATTTATTCTAAAAGTTGGAGAGCTTCTTGCCCAGAGCAGGGAAACAGGGACCCAATCCAACATCCAGGACTGAGGACATGAGATCTTTGCCTTGACTAGTGGGCTCTACAGCTGCAAGGCGAAAGGTAGGGATCGGATAAAATATTCACTAGCTTAGAAAACTTGAGACATGGAAACAAACTCTTGAAAAAGAGTTTTTATTTCACTTTGCTCAGAGTGAGAAGCGTCAGGTGGGTGAGTGAATCTCACGAAGAAGCCCTGACAGCCTGCTTCAGGCTCCACGCCTGGTCCACGCAGGAGGTGTGTGCAGAGCATGGCAGCTGCCTTGCTGATCTGATGCTGCTCACACACAGGCAGCATTTCTACTATGGGCTGCTTGCCTTTGCTAATTATCAATAATGATGATGGCATGACTTTGCTTTATTGTTGTTTGGAGGGGGTTGGAAGAGAGCGTACCAGAGACATGAATAAATAAATACTGCCCTTCACCCTGATGATTTTTTCATGTCTGTTGCATAATCTGTAGATAAAGACAATGAAACTGCAGTGAAGTGCTGGTATGGTGTCAATATGAAAACATAACATAACCCACAGATCATTGTCAGGTCTATTTTTTGCTGAGAACCTCACGTGTGACCCAGAAAAATGGGCAAGATTCTGAATCTCTACAAGAATCACTGCTTGTGGGCAAGCGTGGCTGCTCTAACCTGATAGTGTGGGTGTGGAAATGAAAAGCAAGAGGTTCTGCGACACACGCTGCTCATGCTTCCTGTGTGGACCGGTCATTAGTCAAATTTTCCCTGCTGAATGAGAGGGTCTGCGTGCTGCAGAGAGGTTTGCACATCTAAATATGTTTTTGGTGAAATGTTTTGATCCTTTGATGGTTTTTACTGAGGCGAGATAGTTTTAGATATTTGTGCGAGGAAATGTTCAAACAAGCATATGCCTGGCGAGAAAACATGTCAGCTTAACTTTGTCCCTGAAGAAAGATTTAAATTCAGCTGATTGTAATTTTGCTGCATATGAAAAAGTTTTCCGTTGTTTGTTCAAGTTAATATTCGGTGTCAGTTTTAGGAATGTTTTCATGACTGAAAGCTGCATCAAGGAGTTCCAGGTTTTTGAGTTTTTTCAGGACTCATGGGCTTTGGTGTCAACACTCTACAACCCACATACGATCACAATTTTTGGGTTGTGACTGGAAGAATGACATCACCAATATAAGCAACAGGAATTTAATGCATCCCATAGAGTGGCTGACCTCCCAAGGATGGTTTTCCAACAGATACAGAGGAATTCAGTAGGTTGGTTTAACTTAAAAGATAGTGGACAGGACTAACTAGATGGAATATACCGGACAGACCAAGGGACAGTTTCCACACGTTTGCTGTGTCTCTATGAAAAATCTACACGAATGACATTATGAGAGAACTCAAGAAAAATAGCTTGATGTGTACTATACCTGAATCAGAGATATCGTCCCAGTAAGGAGAATCAAACTCGTACTCTGCCTTGAGGATCTGTTCAAATAGTTTGGAATCGTTCTCGTCATAGAACGGAGGGTAACCGCACAACCTGAGACACACAGGAGAGCACACACTTCATGTTTCCTCACAGACATGCAGGCATCCCAGGAAGTTAAAATGATTTATCACTGAAGTTATAAATGCATTCAGCATGCATGACAATATACAAATGACATGTCTTTTACAATTTCTAAGCAAAATCTCCATATAAGACACCTATATATCTTGTGTTATGCTAAGTTCATGTATTACAAAGTGTACTCACAGAATGTAGGCTATGACACCAATAGACCAGCAGTCCACTGCTTTACTGTAGGGTTTCTGGGCCAACACTTCAGGGGCTGGAAGAACAAAACAAAGTAACAGAAGTGTATAGGCAAAATATATGTTTAACGATGTTTGACACATATTCAGTACTATTTGTATGTTAACTGTAAAAGTCAAAGTTGTTAATTTTGTAGTTGAGCATGTGTTATAATGAGTAAAATCAGTGTGTGACCGTGGATGCAAAAGTAGTTTGCAGTTAAAACTGGGTTTAAAAAACAGTCGAAATGGTTGCCAGTTATTATTTCCTACAAAATAACCTCAAATGGGCTAAAATGATTCATGACTTTGAATATTTATATGAGCCTATGATTAGCTGGTGTTAAATAAGAGATAAAGATTTTACATTACAGTACCAGTCAGTTATGGTCACCGTGTTACTGTTGCATTGTGGTCCCTGCCATGTCAAACTGATTAATAAGAAGCAGATTTATCTAATTTAAGACAGTATCTAGCCTTTTTACCAACGTATCCGGGTGTTCCACATGCTGTCGACATCACACTGCCAGCGCCCTCAATCTTAGACAGACCAAAGTCACTGATCATGATTTTAGAGTCTTTGTCCATGCTGTAGTACAGGAGATTCTCTGGCTGCAACGAGGAGGCACAGAACCAAAACCAGATGTGTTAATACAGTATCATCATACAAATCATGCACCTCCACCACTGCATGCACTACTTTTCAGTTTGTAGGGTGTTTTGTCAGTACATGGACACAGTCTGAAAAACGTTTTCAGTGACACTGATATGCAGGCTAACTTTTTCCTCACATCTCTGACTGACCTTGAGGTCACGGTGAACAATGCCCATGTCGTGGAGGTATTTGACAGCATCCAGAATCTGCTGAATGAGCTTACTGGCATCTTTCTCTGTGTAGAAGCCCTTCTCTATGATACGATCAAAGAGTTCCCCGCCGGACACCCTAGAGATGCATTCATTAAAGTGAAGTCAAGGCAAGCACAACGGAAACCACAAAATCAGACTGAAATAACATTGCAACAGAGGAATGCTATAAAAAGGTGTGTTGTGAACATATTATTTTGATTAACTTGTGAACAACAAGACAAACTGCCAGAGTTTGTGAGAGAAAGAGCAGGAGGGAAATAAAATAGGGACTTCCTACTATCTCTACTCATTTGAAGAAGGAATCTTGTATGCTGGTTTTGTTTGTTGTAAATAACTGCTATAATGCCTTACGTGTTATATGTATCTAACAAACACATGCATGAAGGCAGAAATCAGCATTTTATTGTGGGAGTAAAACTGTGGTGTGAATGATAGTACATAGCGTGATGATTTCTGCTTGATGTTAGACTTGGACACCACTAGATGGAGACTTTTCTCTGTCTACAGAAAATCTGCTGGTGGTGTTGGTTAAGGAAAGCTGACTTGACCCCCGTCTGTAATAACTCAGTTGGAGAACCTTTGTGCCACCTTGCCGACCTACTACTTCACATTCTCTCATGATGATTACCACTTTTACATCCTTGCAACATTTTTCTACATGTTGTTAGGCCAAGTTAAAGATAAAATTGAAAAAGAAGACCCAGCGCTGGGTGTTACATGAAAGAGTCACACATCAGAGGGAACACAAACGTATTGTAAAGACACAGATAAACTATTCATGAGGGAAAACAAATGTTTTGCAGGGGAATGAAACACAAGCACTCAAGGAAATATTTTCCAACTAGTTGTTCCCGAGATAAATGTAACCCTCCGCCTCTGTCTTTTATCTCTTTGATTTGCCATTGACTGTGATGAATGCATAAATGATTTATATTTGCTGCAGCCTCTCAGTTAATAGCACTCCTGATCCTGATCTGTCCTTTCTCTCTTCGTCTCTGACATTTCGGTTGAGTTGAGGTGGGTGGGAGGCTGACAGGCTGCAGGTGTGAGGGTGAACTCCCCTCTGATGTTCATGAGTAGGCAGAGTGCAGTGTTTGCTTGTGTGTATTTGTGTGTATATGTGTGTGTGTGTGTGTGTGTGTGTGGTTATGCATATGCAAGTGTGTTACGAGTGCAATTAATGGCATGTCACATGCAGTGTGTGGGAGACAGCACAAGCAGGGAGTTTGAAACACACATCGCAAAAACAAACCAGAATCACACAAACCCACACGTGAATACTCACAGTTGCATGACAAGGTAGAGGTGTGATTTACTTTCAAAGATCTCTTCCAGAGATACAATGTTGCTGTGTTTAATCCTGTGTAGAAGAAAGGGAAGAGAAATGAATGCAATAATATAATTCAACTCATATTTTTTATTCAGCAATTAACATTTACGATGTAAGACTTTGTCTGCAGGAGGCAAAAATAATCTCCCTGAGTGTCATGAAACTTTCTTGTTCAGGGTTTGAAATCTTTTCAGTTGGGTAAGGTTGGGACAGTCGGTATGCGTATGTACCCAGCACGAAGCTTCATCCAACAGTCACATGTACTACTTCCTGACTACAGAAGAGGCTACACTGTGTGGTGGCAAGCAGCTTCCTAATTGGCTGAACTCTGTACTCTGCTGCCCCTTGAGACCCACGTGTGCAGTGACAGGCATGAGAAGATGACTCACTACATCTGTTTTGGACTTTTCTGCCTGACCAGTGTGTACTGTTACCATACACATATTACAGTCAGTGGCCCTTTTTTTAAGGTACACATATAGTTCAATACTAGCCCACCTAACAAAGTGGCCACTGAGTATAATATGTCTGATACCCAGGCACTGACACATATTGCATGTTTCAAAATGGCATGGTATGTATAAAAAACTGCGTCAACAGTCACATAATGTTAACATTCATTACTGAATGACAGTGCAAACCTTTTATTCTGTTAATAAACGAAAAACATGAAGACAAAAAAGCTGTAATAGAAAACATGTTTATATTTCTAACAGTGAGGAACAGTATGATAATAAGTATAGTATAACTCAGGTATTGTGATGGCAGTAATGTGATACCCAGCCCTACATACAGTACATGTGTATGTGACGTTATTTCTTTTCCAAGACACTTTTGCCTAGTTCCATCCTACTGTTCTGTGATTGGCTAGTGCCCTCTGCTGTGATTAGGGCGAGCATGAAAGGGTCTTTTCAGAGCCCTTGACCCGGCCAGAGCCCTACTCTGCGATTCTGTTCTAACCCAAACCATGATCAACCAGGGAATGAAAGTTTTGACTTCACACTGGACACAAAGCCTGGTCTCCCAGGTGAGGGTCCTGCATGTAAGCCATTCATTCACAATAATAAACTACTCCCTCCACGGATTTTGTCTCTCTTTATGTAACATCACCTGACTTCCTAAAGGTTTTTCTACCAGAAAGCTCTCAATAAAAAGGAACACTTTTTATTGAAAAACAAAAACAAAACTCTAGTATGTAAAAGCAGTAATGACTATTATAAGAGTAGCGACAGCAAATTTTATGCCTTCCTTGTGCGGCCGTTAAAGAGATTGAAGTCAAGAACTAAAGCCAAAGCCTTCTGGCAGAACAACAAATACAGCCAATCACAGTGCGGTAGTAATAGCCAATCACACCACAGTTGGACCACACTAGGCAAAACCGTCTTGGGAAACAAAACAATGCATCTATATGCATCTTATCATTCCACCATGTGACCATTTTCATACTCTCAAAGCTGACTATTTTATGTTATACATTGTTTACATACTGTACATGTTTATTTAGCTAGCTGTCTTCTTCTTCACCACCGCATTTGTTCACGCATTACTATCATCAACTCAGTGGAATAGCGTTAAACCAACAACAAGATGTGTGTCCATGTGTGTATGTGCAATACAAATAAAACAGGGACCCACTAACAGAAATATTGCTCTACAGTGCTACTTATGGTCAAAAACTCCACCGGGTGCCTTTTCCCTCAACATGTACTCTGTTTGTTTGTATCCTGTTCATGTAATTTACATCAGTACCTGAACTATGAACGTGTGTTTGGGGGATATTAAATTGACTTGAAGGTGGGAAGACGAGGAAAACACAAATCCACATGTCTGAGCTGTACTGGGGGTAACTGTGTGTGTGTCAGCTTGAGCTCATGCTGGATTACAGATTGTAACATTGCATGGACACCTTCATTCATCAGCTTATCTCAGTGAGGAAGGAGAGATGCACCCAGTGAAGGATGAATGATGGATTAAACCTGATGAGTGAGCAGACGTGTGGCCATTCGTGTGCTCGAGCGTGCACTTTCACACGCAATTAAAGAACGTCAGATACATGCAGTAATGTATGTTGCATTCGACTTGAAATTCTGTGCAGGTGTGCTTCGGGTTTGAGTGGGTGACGACCTCATGGTGGAGATTGTCAGAGAGCTGAAATGTCTGTTGGGGGCTGGTGAGTCATTTGCTGACCTTTGTCAGCACCTGTGGGTCTCACAGGGCAGCAGAACATAGAAGTCAGCAAAGAACAGAGATGCCTGCTATGCAGCCATTAATGACTACATCTGAAATCTGGGTGAACTGGCAGAAGTGCTGATTCTTAAATGCCTCAATAAATCTATGAATTTAATTTAACAGCTGTGGATCAAATCACAGCTTGAGTCTATCACTCTTATTCTTCTCATTCTTTTCTCACAGCTTAGACACCATATATTCATCTGCTCCAGACAATGAGTAGGCCGTCCATGTATGTACAGATGCTTGTTACGATATTTATAGGAAGTCCCTGTGGGGCGGAGTGTTTTCTACTTCTCTGTCTTCTGTTTCAGTGTTTCTTCACAGAAACCTTTCTCACAGCAATCACAGAGATAGTTTCTTTTTCAGGTCAGAAGGGATTCATTTATTAAAGTGAGGAGAATCAAATTTTCGTCAACACAAATCTACCTGTGTTACCCATATTAGAAAGTGTGTTTCTGCTTCATACGATGTTGTAAAACTCAGGTTACTGCAGAAAGCTGTAATACTTGTATGATTACTTAGGATAAATGCCCCGTGTCCCACAACTTGCTTGCCTAAGAGGCACTTGGAGCCACAAAGTCGCCTGATTGACACTGAATCACAAGACTCCTCGTACACTCGTACACCTCATCTCACAGATTTACCTTTTTTTTTTTTTTTTAACAATTTAGACTTCGACTGTTAAAAGGGACATTTTGCGTTGTCAGACCCAAAAAATGACTAGCTATGGGCTTGTGGTCAGAAACACACAACTATTTGGAGTCCATCATTTGTCGTGATGGATCCACTTGACATTTCTAGCTCAAACATATGTTTCAGGTATGCTGTACTGCTATGTTAATAAGTCTTTACACATCTCCAATTTCCATCCTCCGCAGCAACTTCACACCAACTACTCTGATTGGCACGGCCACAAACGGATTAGCAGAGTGAGATTAGTCACTGTATTTGCCCATGTCTGTGTTTGAGTAAATATTTGGTCTACATAAGATGGTAAGAGGATGAACAGCCAGCTAATCAATGTGAAGATATCATATGGCTACAATAGTGGTATATCAAACTACTAGCAGCCGTCTTATAAACAGTGATTAGAGTTGACTGACTGTATTCAGTGTCATCTGGCTCTGCATCTGGACCAACACAAACTGGGCCATTAGACACTAAATAAATAAATAAATTTCCTAATATAATTCAAATTAAAACACTGTTACAAGTGCTTTACATGGGTGGGAAACAGTAAATAAACACCAATGGATTTACAGCAAGAGTAATTAAAGAGAAGTCAAGATGACATGGATGACTCTAGCATGACAGAAAGGAGAGACAGAGACAAAGGTCATATAATGTTCTGCAACCCTTTCAGTCTCAGAATATTACAGATTTTTTCTCCTGTGGTCAAAAACAAGATAACAGGTTCACTTTACTGTAACTTTCAGAGAAGAGATAAAAAAGTAGACAGTGATAATAAAATTAAATTCTATGGGAGAGGTACCTCGCTGACACAAAATTGGGATTTAATTTTAAAAAGTGGGTTCACACAGGTGAAAGGATCAATTTTGTGTTATCAATACTTTGGACTGATTGATTGCCGGGTCTTGCTCAAACAGCTGGCACCTTTATCTGGACCGAATAATCCAAGGGGATGAAATATATCTTCAATATGGTGACTTAATGACTTTGCAAACCAAAGGAAATCTGCAAATGTTAAGATATTGGACTATTTTAAAATTACACCTATTCAACACAGTAGAATGTGTTACAGAGTTACAGATAGAGATAGAGAGTGTTGAGCCTGAATGAAAGCAATACTCTGAATGACTGCAGAGCTGAAGGGAGCTGCAGAGTCGGATGATAATTCTCTGTGGGTTCATCACTATGAGTCACGCCTTTCACTATATAAGTCTTTTGATCCATTGTTTATATAAAAATACTACGACTTATGAAATAAATGTGTGTTTCACCTTTGATAATGGTATAACATTCAGTCAGACCCCCAAAAAATGAGCAATGAAACCTTCATATGGGTCTAGACAAACGTCAGACAGAGCAAGCCAACCATGATTTTCAGGCCAAGTTTACCTCAGTTTACTCCGTTTGTCAATTTTGTAACTGAACTGCTAACTTGGGGGGGGGGGGGGGGGGGGGGGGGGGGGGGGGGGGGGGGGGGGGGGGGGGGGGGGGGGGGGGGGGGGGGGG
>JBBPCS010052918.1:0-18598 GCA_037974645.1 Hollardia meadi
GGGGGGTCAGTGGTGAACTGGGGAAGAAATTCAGCACAGGACTCATTATATAGAAAAAAAATAAAGAAATAGTAAATAAATAATTAATTTTGAAATAATTTATTGGGGGAACCACTTCATGTTTTTCAGAAGGTGGAGGGAACACCAGGTCCCCAAGTATGATTGTGTACATGACAATAAACTTGTACTTTACCTTTTAGCTTCACTTTAAGTGTAGTGCAGCAAATAATAAAGATATAACATATCAGCATTGAAATTCTGCCTTGCATATAATGCTCAGGCACAAATCAAAAGTAAGAAATATGGAAAAAGCCAAAAGGACAGTGTAGAGCTCGGTGATTACACTAGAGATAGGCGCGATAATTGTCAGCTTGTCTCCGTTGCTGACAACACGTCTGGTGAGAAATGTCGCCTTTATCAGCTTTTATCACAACAGGTATATCTTTATTCAGGCGTTAAAAGTAAGGATGTCTTCATGTGGCCCTCCATAGATCATATCGACTGCCTCCTATCTCCTGTAGCTGGGAAATGAATCCACAGCTCTCACGAGGATAGCTGCAGCAGGACTCTGTAGTGATATGTATCCACTGACAGGACAGAAGTGTTATTTAATAATACAGTATGTTCATATCATGTGAACATTCAAAGCAGACTACTTTTAGGGCTGGGACAACACTGTGAAGTATTACAAGCAGAATAAAAATGGTAGTCTCGATGTAATATGCTGTATGTGTGTTAAATTTAATGAATGGTATTCACACAATTACAAAAGATATCGAAACTATACGTTGTGGAATTAAAAGGATATTAAGGTCCCCCATTTTTGCAGTGTAGCCGAGATTTTGGCAAATAAGCAGTGATTTTAAGTAATGACATATTTTCACATTTAAAAAAATAAAATATAACATTTCTGCTTCAAAATGTATTAAAATGATTGATATAAATGAGTTATATTGATAAAAAAATGAGTGTTCTTCAACTTCTTCAAAACATCTTCAACTGCCTCATCCGTGAACATTTCTGCCTGTGACAGTGACTAAACAGATTTTCAAGATTTTCATATTATGAAATATAAACGCAAATTGAGCATTGCGTTTGTTCAGGCTGGCCACCGACATCAAGCTCAGCTCACATTCTCAGCTAAATCAGCTGATCTGAAAGCCAGCCCACATCAGCTGATGGCTCAGCTGATTCTCTGCTATGCATCCAATTGACAAATTTCATACAGGGCACGTCATTTAAGCTGCTTTGACCTGCTTACTCCTCCTTTTTATGCTGTGTCTGACTTAATCAATGACATTTAAGTTGTCATTGATGCCTGCTCTGTTCTATACCCGGGGGTATTTGCTACTTAGCTCCCAGAACAGAGTCATACCGTCAAATATAACTTAATGCAAATGGGAATCTAAGTTTCTTTGACTAAAGTGGTCCTGACTGAAATAAAATAGATTCTATTTTTAAATTTTTTGCTCTGGTGTGTTTGAGACTTACACTTTCGACTTAGTCTTTATTGTCCCACAAAGGGAAATTCGTTTCCACAGCACTGTACATCAGAAAACAGACAGCACACATACAGTAATGACATACAGTGACAGTAAAACAATATACACCCAGTATACAGTATACACTCAATATGCAATATACACTCATTCTAATTCAACGGGGTCTATTGTTTAATGCGGATATGGCTGAACACCAGTAAAAACTCTACCCTGAAAAACTTCTGTCACATAGGGTGTTCAGGCGTCCCAATTTATGTGGGACTGCACAGCATTTTTATCCCCCTGCGTCCCCCATATAGAGACAATGTCCTGCATATTGATTTAAAATAAATATAAAATATGAAAATAAAATCTGCCCCAAGACTTTGAAGAAAGCAGGGAAGGCTGTCACCACAGCAATGTGTTGCTGTCAATCAAACTACGCCTATGTGGGTCTAGTGCAGATTAACTTCACTGCTGCCTGCGCTATGGCCAACAGGAATTATGCAAGTCAACACTAAGTCCAAAGCTATGCCGATTTTGGTGGAAACTAGGACTGTGCTGCACAGTTTTTCTTTTGGATTAAAATGAAAAATGAGGGAGGAACTGATGACTTATCACTTAAACCCTCTTAATACTGCTTATATAATATGCTGTAGATGCTCGTACAGTCCATCACTCAATTACAATGCACTTGTTTAAACTGAAAATTTACCTTCAGCCCACATACAGCTGGAGCCTATTTAGCCTGAAAGCAAACCGAATGACTCATACTGTACAAGCTCGGCCTCTGCAGCACGCTTGTGTATAACAAGTCATAATGTGCCATTAATGAACTCATGGACACAGCATCAGAATAATAGTGCGCTGAACAAAGGGCATCACCGAGTAATCACATTATGCCTTCAGCTCGGGGATAATAAAACACTTGAGGGAACATTGGGAGACGTAATCCAATTTGCCCTGGCACCAGTCCAGCTTCTGTATAACTGTACCTCACAAACATAATCATGAGGGGCGAACCCACGGAAAAAGAGTTATTACACTGACAACATAATGGATCACAGCACACTTTCAAATCTGAGTCATTAGCCATAGTAAATGCAACGCAAGACGTCTAAAGAAACTGGAACATGTCAACAAGTAAAAGTCACAGTAAACACTATTGAAAGCTACAGCAGTGGTTGTTTTTGCTGTTTCATTGAGAGCAATTAGTGAACAGATTGCTGCTGACATGTACACATAGTCCTGAACGCTTCCTCTGAAAATTGTCAATTCCACTTTCTACACTTCATTAAGTTCACTCCTTATAAAAGCAATGGCAATAGGACAAAAGCAGTATAGATTGTTAATTCTGTGTTATTATGTTCACCATCTTAGTGTAGCGTGTTAGCAAGCTAACATTTGCTAATTAGAGCTAAACACAAAGCAGAGCTGAGGCTGAAGGGAGTGTCAGTTTTGCAGATATTTAGTCATAAACCAAAGTATAGCATAAACTGAAATTTTGCCAGAGGATTTGCCAGAGGACCACTTGAAGATCCTTCATCCAGCAGATAGCATCAACAGCGGATGATTCTACAGGAAAAGTCAGGAAAAATGGTTTCCCAATTATTATAAAAATCTCATGTTGCATAACATGACTTTACGTAATGGTGTGGCTCCAAAACAAACTAAAACAGTAAACAAAACACATAGGTAGAAACTCTAGATGACAGAGACACTCTCAGATGATAGAGAGATGAACAGTGCACGAACTCAACTGCAAGAGCTGTATCTGGAAATATTGAAATCCTTTTAATATTCCAGTAAACTAATATTAAGATAAAAATAAATTACAATAATATAAATCAATAAATATTTAATCACAGCATTTGCTATTCTGTTTCTACTCAGTATTAACAACTGATAGTATTTTTATTACATTTTTATATATTAAATTCATAATTAATTTGGAAAGTAAACCCTTGTTGGGGTGCAAAATTCAATTTTTCAATAATTAAGACATGTACTTTAATGTTAATAGAGTACCAGAGTTCCTACATTAAAAAACATCAAAATAGAGCTAATTTATCAGAAAAAAAAATTCCCTCCTACAGAGGTCTGAGCTAAGCCCCCCAATGCGCCCGGTAACTAAACTCACACAGTGCAGAACTGCTGCTTTAGACATCAGCAGAAATGTAAAAATGCTACGCTCTACAGCAACAGAACGAAAAGTCAGACATTCAAAAATCTAACTTTATCCACAAAATAATGTGAGCAATAAAACATGATGTGGTGTCCTGGACCTCATCCATTACTTTCTTTTATCAGAGCACCTTTTTATCCTTGCCACTCATTTGGATCAAAATGAAGGTAAATAATACAATAAAAGGTGTTTTTAGATATGGTTTCTGAGACACACTAAGCTCCACTCTAAGTTTTGAGCCTCAGTGGATGGACGAGCAAGTGGTAACCACCAGAGCTTTATACATTACGAAGGCGAACCACAAAGTTTGGGTTGATATGGTCCAGAAGGGGTTTGTTGAAAGAAAAAGTGGATAATTAAGTGTTGTTAGTTCTTACAATAAAATAAACACATGAAATGAAGCAGACAGATGTTTTGTAGGGGTGTGTTTAAAGGGAATGAGGGGATAAGGAGGTCATGTGGCATTAGGACTGGGCTCCTCTCAGGATTCAGCACCATCCTGCCAGTGAGTTGTGTTTTTTGCAACCTGTTCTCATCCCACCTCATCACATACTGATGTTTTCTCATGCGCGCTTCGCCTCTTATCAGTACCATTTGGCGTTGCTGGCCGACGTGCTAAGCCTTCCCTTTAGCGCCTCTGGGGGACGCACAAAGGCTCGGGCCCCACAAGTCTTATCCCGAGGGGTTGGCTTGGTGTGGGAGTGCAGGTGTATTAATGCAAACTCAGCACACCTGTGAGGGGCGCGGAAAGACAACGGAAGAAGAAGAAGTTGAGTGGCGTCTCTGTTCCCCCCAGTTGTCGGACTTTGTTTGATACTCACTAACTTTACACGAAAGAAAGAGACATTCAACTAAAAACCTTGACCGCTTAACCGACGTGGCGAAGCAACTTCAGTATCTGCGTTTGGGCTCGCCGTGGAAGCTGCCATAGTAAGCCAGTGGAGGTCTGGCATCCTACATGAATCGTCGCCACCCGGTAAGCCAACTCACCCGCTCCTCTGTTGGTCAAGGGGTACATAACAATCTGGATGAGACGCGAGGGGCTGTGACAAAATATTGTTATCGGACAAGCTGGGGATGAGAATGGGCTGGGTTAATGGGGACTTGTTGTGGAATTACTAGTACAACACGTGCCTGTATTACAACATATATTACCTAGGCAAATCAGAGTATGACTTATGACAAAATTGCTAATTCTTGAGAAGTGCAATGGACAGTTCCTGATTAAAACCAGCACAAATTTGAAATAATTTGTGCTGGTAACAGTAATAATTTTTCCTTGAGCTGTGGCTATTTAGAATGCAATCAGCTGTTCAAACTCCTTTTTACTAAGTACTGGGGACTCCTAATATGGCCACGGAGTTTATTACACCACCTAAAAGCCCTCTATTGAAATATATTCTGCTTTAATCCATCATGTAACTAACATATTTACATACTGAATAACTAAATCCTCATTAAAAAAATACAGAACACTACGCGCTGTGTCGTAAAGAGAAAAGCCGCTCTGACATCCATTTACTTTACAAAAGCAACGAGTGACAACTGAATAATTCAGCTGTCACTCCCTCATTAAATATAAGCCGACAACTTTGGGGGACAGCATGGAGGATGAGAGCAAAACAGGGACAGATGGAACCATGGGATACGGTGTTGACTAATGGATCAAAGTCTATATATGTGTGTGTGAGTGACAAGTGAAAACAAACGCAGCGACACACAGAAGGAGAGAAAAGAGGGGGAGATCCAGTGTAATGCGGAATCATGTTGAATGTTGGAGACTGTATTTCTGTATCATAGTTTCTCCTGTTCTCCTCTGAGACTCTCTGTTGATCTTATGGTTTTGTGTAGCGCAGATAGGATGCCAGGGCCATAGCCAGGATTGTAGAAATACTGTGGTGAGAGACGCCTCAAGAAAAGAGTAAACCAGCCCTTTAAGAATAACAATAATCACCTAAGCAATAGTGTCAGTGCGAACAGATAGATGAAAATTGGGACTACGCTAGAGTAAAAGTCGCAAATACGACGATGATTGATTGAAATAACTTGTTTTCAGTTCAGTTTCTTATTGGATTGAAATTCATTTCACTATCAGACAAATTAAGCAGAGGAGCACAACCGCAGAATCTTCCAGGTAAAATCAATTGTCAAGTGAACCCTCATTATTCAAGTTAATCTTGACAATAAACCATAGTCTAAAAATTACGCATGGCATGACAGTGAAAAATTGCAAAAACAAACCTAACATGTTCTACAGATTCAAAGATTTATACAATTGCTGGAAATATACATAGACAAAATAAATACCGAAAATGTATTTCTTATTTGTAAAATAAAACATATGATGTTGTTCAGCTCTGCTGGGGAGATGATGCTCAGTAGATTTACTTTAAACCTGCAGTGCAGAAATTATGTCTCCCTCTTCTGGCAGTGTGAGTAATTACACAAACACAGTTGACATGCTTATGGCGCCACAGGCTCCAACATACTGTTAGTTGTTGTAACTTGTAGCCCATACTGAAGCCTACTCGGTCATTACGGTTGCTCCCTTCTTTTGCCCTGGAAAACAATCTTTGCCAAAACGCATTGCTATTGGTGTGCTAGCCGGAAAAGTTGTCACCAACACCGGTTTAAAAACGCAGCTATACCACGAAATACAGAAAGATTAATCTGGCGGTGATCGACTTAATCAGCATTATATAAATTCCTGTGGCAAGGGCTTGAAAGTAACCGATGTTTATTAAATATGAAAAAAAGTCCCATACAGGTTTAAAGTGGAGGCAACTTTCCTCCCCCTGCATTTTCAAGTCGTATTGTTGTTGGTGTCGTGTCTGTCAAGGTCACGTCTTTGTCTTCATATTTACTGTTTCCTGTGTTTTATTTTGACAATTCTAATTTGTGTTTGTCTTTCAGTTCACTTCCTCTTGGATGTCCTCCCCGCCCTGATTGTGTCCACCTGTTCCCCATTACCTCCTCATGTGTCTGTGTATAAGTAGTCTGTCTTCCCTGCCAGATCGTCATTGGTATCAATACATTTCAAGCCTTTATTCCTAGTGTTCACATTCTCATGTTTTTTACCTTAGCCATGTTTTTTACCACTCTTTTGCCTAGCCCTTTTTGGTATTGTTCGCCTTTGTTGATTGCCTCCTCGTGCATGACCCTGCCTGTTTTCGACTACCGATTAAGCCTAGTGTTTTTGTACTTTGCTTCGCTGACTGATCTCCTGTGTACCGACCCTTGCCTGGACTTTAATAAATCTTTCTGTTTTCACTCATCACATCCGGTTTCCGTGTCTGCATTTGAGTCCTCTGTTTCTGATCGTTACAGTTGGTGCCGCAGTCGCAAAGACAGAGTTAGCAACATGGCTACTACTAGCAGCCTGGCTACTATTAAAACCTAAAAGCAACTATAAGTATTCCAATTGGACCTAGAAACACCCGGTTGTATTAATAAGTAGGCAGGTCTTGTTAGTTACTGATCTAGTAGAAAGAATGTCGGTTTTGAACCCTCTCAAGTCCTGGTGGTCAATGGAAACGCATATCGACAGGGAAACAGATTTTACCACAACAACCCGTTCGCTCTTATATTACCTCGGTTTCTATCACTCTCCTTCTTTGCCTTCTCCATCAGCGGGGTTCTTTTTCTTTTGCAGGGTAGAGTTTCCACAGTTATTCCATTTGTTCCACTGTTACCTGGGGATAGTGACCGGGGTGAACAAATCCTGATCCTGTTGTGGTTGCACAATGGCTGGCGTGCTTCCTTTTGTGCCGTAATTCGAGCCATCATTCTTTCAGTAAAAATCCAACCTGGTGGTAGACAGTATTGTCAAAGCGAGGCTTATAGGGAACCAATTTAAACGTGGGTGGTGTCATTACATTGTGCAATATATATTTACTTTTTAATGTCTATTTTCTCTTTAATTTAAGATTTTAAGAATATTAATAAAAAACTTAAGACCCAGAAAACATACAGAGGACATGACGTCAGTGTCCTTAATGGTAGCTCAGAGACTGGGCCCAGCAGAGATTAAAAGGACTATTTACCACTAATTGCTCACCTCCTTCTAAACATCACACTTCCTCCCTTCATTCATAATTGAACCCACCTCTTAAATGCATCAAGCTGTGTATAATATATTCAAGTAATCTCACTGCCCCTATCATGAGATGGAAATACTTTATAGTTCACATGCTTCTATAAGGAGCTGTATGTGTCTGAGTGTGTGTGTCTGCTAATTAGCGGCAGTAATTAAGAGGGAGGTTAGTAAATGATGGAGTCGAGGGAACATCTGTTCCAACAGGAGAAGTAGGTCACAGTAGAGAGAGAACAGAGAGAGAGGGAGGTGTCCCTGAGCCTGTAAGAAAAGGCCACTGATGATATAAATCCTGTTTTTCTCTCCTCACCACCTGTCCAAGCCGTCTCACTGAAGTAGAGACCAAAGCCAAAAGATATTAACAGGTACAGTTTCACTGTGCAGGAAAACTTAACTCACACTACCCTCCAATTACCCCACTGAATTAATAAAGATGATTATGATCATGTTATGATCATCACCCTTACGAAAGAAACCCAACCTAAATGGTGCAGCACTAACCAACTATAGGCCAATATCCAACCTTCCACTATCACTAAGATACATGAAAAGATAGTTTCAGTGCAATTTAACTCTTAGACCTAAGTGCAGCGGTTGTTTCGACATCTTAATCAATTGTCTTGAAAAGCTGGATGGTCTCTCTGACTGTGTGTTTAACTGGTTTAAAGCATGCATCAAAGGGAGAAAGTTCTATGTCAGTCTTGGAGGTCCATTATTATTCTCACTCTACATGCTGCCAATTGGTGACATCATTAGGAAGCACAGTGTGTGTCTCCATAGTTATGCAGATGACACACAACTGTACATCTGTGCTGAACCAAATGATGCTGAAGCTATAGTCTCCATTACTACCTGTCTTTTGGCAATAAATAAATGGATGAGTAATAATTTCTTAAAGCTAAACGAGGACAAAACTAAAATCTTACTAGTTGGCCCTAAAACAAAAGGAGAAATGCTGTTTAATAATCTGTGGAAATTAAGTCTCTGGATTAAATCTGAGGTTACAAGTCTTAAGTGTTACAAGTGTTGTTCTTGATTTTGATCTAAGCTGCAAGTCACATTAACAAGGTGACCAAAAGTCGAAAGAAAATCGGGGATGCAGCTTTTGTTAGTTATGGCCCAAAGCTGGAACACACTGCCTTTAGATATCAGAGAAGCCAGCTCACTGATTATTTTTTTTAAAGAAAACTAAAAACTCACCTTTTCACTTTAGCATTTAACTAGCTATGACTTTCCGGATACAGGCTTGAAGCTTGTTTGTGCCTCACACGTCTGCACATTGCTTTGCTTTTAATATACTGTTTGTTTGTTTGTTTTCAACTTGATTTTACGCATTCTATGTATGCTATTTTTAACCTTGTTTTAAGTGTTATTACTCAATACACTGCTTCCTCCACTAAATCCTTTTTAGCTTTTTTTTCATTTAGCTTATTCTGTCCCTGTCTTTATCCATGTTTTTATTATTATTATCAAGTTTACAATCTCTATCACTGATTTTATGTCTGTTCTATGTCTTTTTATGTGAAGTGCTTGGTGCTTGTAATGTTTTTGTTGTGAAGCACTTTGAGCTGCATTTCTTGTATCTTGTTGACTCCATATTTAAAGGATAAGTTTGGTCTTTTCTTGCGCTTCCTTGACAATAACAAAAATGTAGAACTTCGGCAGTCTTTAAGCAGCATTGTGACTGCCTCCACTCGAAGATACCCTAGTGAGTTTTCTTGTAAATAAACAAAGTTCTGTGTACATTCAGTGAAGCACGAAAACGCATTGTGTGCATGCTCGAGGCCTGAAAAACATCTTGAATGCATTTCCTTTCTCTTCGAGCTGATTTGTTTTAATATTTCATGTTTGCTACTCACAGTCTTTGTTGTCTGTCTCATGCAACTAAGTGCACTTACTCGAGTACTGTACTGTACTCCACTACATTTCAGAGAAAAATTCATATTTTACTCCACTTCATTTATCTGACAGATTTAGTTACTAGTCACTTTACAAAGAAAAAAACACCATGTGTACCATTAGAAAATTTCAGACTTTGGTACCCCAAGTATTAAAAAAGACAGCAACACACACTGTTCCCACACCCCATCCCTTTAATGGATTGTAAAGGGGATTGTCTCATTGTTCTACAAAAAGGTCCCAACAGTGCTCAAATACAAAGTTCAAACTTTCAAACTAAACTAATAAATAAACTTTTGCTGCATGAACGATCCACTAGCTTATTTCACTTCATAGGTTAGGTTAATAATAGACTGGAAAAGGTTAATTCCGGTTTATTATAGCTTGTTTGTATAGTTTTGTCCATCACTTAAAAAAATAAGACAGACAAACAAGTTTTTAACAAACCTCCAGGTTGGACGAATGTATTTGGGAGAGAAAACAAAGGTAAAAATATCATCCAACCTGTCTGTGAAAATTCATCACAGTCAAAATTTTAATGGTTTACTTGTCCAATCAGATTTCATTGTAGTAATATCACCATGTTCCCACACATCAGCATTATTTTGATGACTACAATGGTTAGTGATGGTAAAAAACTATAAAAATAAGACCCAAGTTTCAATAAAGTGGAATCTGCTTACTGAGATTTTATGGCTTATGCAGATTCATGCTTCGGGGTGTCTTCTTTCATCTTTGTCCAGACTTTCTGACTCCATTAATTCAAGATGGTGACATGGCGGTAAATGAATCCAGGTTTTAAAAAGGTGTGCTAGGATCCCTGCGGGTGACTTCAGACGATACAGCTTTGCTTTGCATATATTTTGTGGGGCACATTGTTGTGTTGTTTCCGTCAGTCAACCAACCCAAGCCCATAGCCTCACTCATTATCGCTCTGTTTCAAAAATTGGCCGAGAGAAATATTTGAGCCTACTTTCAAAACCTCCTATGTGGTCTCACTTTTAAGTCAGGCACGTCATCATGGTAAATTGGAGCATGCATATTGGAGGGTTCACTCTGTGTATTTGTCTTGTCTTGTTTTAAATGGCTGTACAAGTTTTTTTTTTCATTTGCTGTCTTCAAACACTGCAGGTTAACTTCAGCTTCAGTTCTAATTTACGTCATGTCACCCTCCATGCATGAAGCTTATCTCCCTGCGATTATAATCACCACTACCAACGTGACATTTCAAATAATCTTTATTGTTAAAAAAAATCCCATTTAAAAAGCGATTATTGACAAAAACACTGAATTCAAATAAATAATATGAAGGAACTATCCAAGGGTGCTTCGAAAAAAAGGAGAAGCACTTTGCTCTCCAGAATGATTAGATAATAAACATGATATTTATTATACCAGACATGCACTCACAAACGGACCTTACATTACATTACATTAGTGGACTGCACAGTACTGATAAATAATGAATAACTCTACCATCGCATATTAAGTGCTCTGGAATTCTTTCATCATTTTTCCAGAGAGTGATTGATGCAATAGATTGCATACATGTTCCCATCTTTAAAGCATGGAAATCTTCTCATAGTGTCAGTCTGAGACCGTTTCAGTGAAAAGATATCTGCTTTAGTCTGTTCTAATGAACAGAACAGACTAATTTACTTTAACCATGACAGCAACACTGTTGTCTTTAATTGGACTGTGTATTTTCTAACTTTTAGAAGAACACATTTCAACAGCTTAATCAGCTTTATCATATTTACTGTACTCAATATATTGAAATTGTCAGCATTATTCTACAGCTTGAAGTTAGGTTTTAATCACTAAGTTTAGGGTTAATAGAGTTGATACATTCTTTTCTGCCAAAGTGTGAACAGCGATGGTAATTTCACAGGCGTTTTTCTTACTGGTATGAAGTGAGCCAGGATTAGTTGTGAGCAGGCGATGTCATGCTCTCCCATGCACCAGGATTACGTAATATTTCGAATCATACTCTGAGTACAGTTGGCGGGAAGTTTGGTCACTGTCAATTAAATCTACTTATATTGCACCCACACAGTCGTAGAAGTAGATTTTCAGAGTATTCAGTACTCCTAAAGCTGTAGATAAGGTTATTTAAACAGACAACATTTTTTGCTTGAACTTATCATTGAAGTAAATACACGGTATATTGCACAGTGTAAAGGCTAAAGAAAAACGACACCATCTACGTTTACATTGGTTCCCTGTAAACCTCACTTTCACTATGCCATTCATGCTGCCACCAGGCTGGATTTTTTTTGGGAAAAATGAAGGTGTGGTTTATGGCACACAGGAAGCAAGTCAGCCATTGTGCAACCACAACAGGAACAGGATTTGTTCTCCTCTGTTGCTATCCCCAGGTAACAGTGGAACAAATGGAATAACTGTGGAAACTGTACCCTGCAAAAGAAGAGACAAAGAAGGTGAAGAAGGAGAGTGAGTGAAACTGAGGTAAAACAAGAGCGAATGGACGGACATTCACTCCATGGAAAGAGCTCCGGTGTTGTGTCAAAATCTGTGCCCCCATCGGTATGTGTTTCCCCTCACCACTGAGACTTGAGAGGGTTTGAAACCAACATTCTTTCTACTAGATCAGTAAGTAACAAGACCTGCCTACTTATTAATACAACCAGGTGTTTACTCTGCCTTTATCACAGCGCTGAGACCAGAGTTTCTAGGTCCAATTGGAATTCTTACGGTTGCTTTTGTTTTGTACAGTAGCCAGGCTGCTAGCAGTAGCCATGTTGCTAATGCTGTCTTTGCGACCACCGTGCCAACAATAATACCACTTTGAAACGCTAATGGAAATTTACACTTTGATTGTCAGGAATGTTTAATTATATAGAGAAATACTTATTTTATTACTTTCTATTATTGAGGTTTTATTCTGTTAATCAGCCACACATTTCTTGCATTGTAAATTTTGCCAGACTGTCAGCTACTCCATTTGACAATGCTGACCCTGATTGGGAGATAATCCCCCAGGAGTACTCAGCTGAATAAACTTTATTCCTTCATCAAGTCAGCGACTCAACAAGACAGTAGGCAGAAAGAGCAGTGGTGCTAAGTGCAAAGCTAGTCTTTTTACTGGCAGTGACAACACAGAGACTACACATTTCATAAAATATAATTCTGCTTTTATGAAAGATGTAACTCAAAAGTTTCCTCTGTACATAATCTAAACAATGAATATCATATTTGCATACATACATTTGAAATGTATTATGGAATTCAATAAATCAAATATAATTAAGACTCTGTATGTAGCTGTGAATAATAAATGTGTGAGTGTGAAGAGAAATAGTGTGGGGATGCTGTGCCATGCAAGCTTGTCAGTAATATTTAATTAAAGTAGTTTATTTATATTATTGCGTTGTTTCTGTGCATTGCCTCCAAGTATTTACTTTGCTCTTGCCGATAAAATCACCAAAGTGGCAGCGGTGTGATGCTGAGCAAGAGGCAGATGTGATTCCAGAAGGGTAAAGCAAATTTAAAGATGAGAAAAACACCATTAAAATTGGGCGTTATGTTCTATGGAAAGAGTACTGTTTTTCAACATTGCACACAGATATATGATCTATACAAGGTAGAAAGGGGCTCCAGTAAATTAAATAATTCTGTGACAATCTGATGTAATTTAATTTGGCAGTTGAACACAAAGTTTTGCATCTAGTGTACATGCTAATGGAGCAGAAGACACAAGTTGAACATGGCCATTTTATATACATAAAAGAAAAACTGCAAAAAAAAAAATCCACTTGCTTTCACAGCCCTGTCCTTCAGCTGCCCTGTAGTTTCAAGCTGCTATCATGCAAGAGCCTCGGCAACAAACACAAAGGAGAGAGGCTGGAGATTAGTCTGGCTGTTTGAAAGGAAATTGAGCATTGTGTCACAGCGACCAGACAAAACGACTTCCCTCTCTCTCTGTGTTTTATTCCTTTTTTTCCCCTCAGGACAGCCAGGTAATCATCACTTCGTGGACACTATGAATGCAGATGGGTAAAAGGTTGTCTGGATGGAGGAGCAGCCAAGGTCAACACTGGAGAGCTTGTGAAGCCTGCTTTTACAAAGATAAGAGCAACTTTGGTCAGTTGCACAAATAATAATCTTGGAAGGGAAAAATTATACTTTAAATGTGCAATTTTTAAGATATGGCCATAATTTTAGTTTCAGCTGGGAGATGTTCTGCTGTTTCTCCTCTGCCCGGCCCCGTTCTCATGCCCAGCTCGTCAGATATCAACGTTTTGTCACCTCCCTTCCAGACGCACAAGGAACCCTTTGGCGTCAGGCAAAGATGCACAAGGGTTTAATGCACCAGCAATCTAAAGCCACCCACGTCAGTTTCAGATGACTTGAATAGATGACGTAGCGCCATGCACTTTCCAAAGTGAGACAGTGCTAGGAGGGGTGGAGGTCGGGGTTGAGTGGAGGGTCACACACACGACTTTCACCCAGGAGACTGGTGTTCGCGTCCAGTTTGAAACCAGGCGTCACCAGTCGCGAGCCTCTGTGCATCGGCGCTAAAGGAAAGACTTTGCGTGTCAGCCACAGACACCAAAGGGCCCGTTGTGTGTCTGGATAAGACAGGGAGGGTGAATGACAAACCGTCAGTATGTGACGAGCGAGGGATGAGAATGGGTTGGTCCTGACGTCCCTGGAGTCACAATGTTAACTAGTTTTTGTCGGAGCCACTGTAAATCACCTCCATACTGTATCCCCTGTTGCAAACTGGCCTTCTCTGGTCTCAGAGGTTGTATTGGTTCCCAGTTTAGTTTCCAGCCATGTTCAGGCTGCGGAGCCCAGTTGAGCTGAGCCCCACTGCCTGCTCCCTTTGTGATACGGTCATGATCTTGGCAGACTTGAGTGGGCAGTAGGCCCACTAGCTCCACATACTAAATAAGTTAACAGTCGCTAAAGCTACAGTCAAAGATTACACAGCCCAAGATAACTAACTTACAGCTGACAGTATAGTGACAGCAGTTGGCGGTTGCTCTGGTGATATGCTGCTCCGCATATTTTTTGAGGTACCTTCAGATTCTTACATATTGCTCCTTTATAACATTAATATTTTCTGGACATAAATGTCCTTTATGCTACTCTTCACAGGAAGTCAGGATCGTAGCATAGTGACTATTTTCCAATCCCATCCAAATTTATATCTAAAGCACATTTTAAAACAACAACAACAACAGTTGACCAAAGGGTTTTTCCTGGCTCAGAACGGGCCTTTAGGTGGTGACCACACACGACAGTAAGCATGATCGGTGTGCGTACAGTTAGGGCTGAGCGATATAGGCTAGGTCGCACAAAAGGATTAATATTCTGCTTCTTCAACGATTGTTTGATAAAATGTTATTAAATACATTCAAAGAGGATTTTAATTTCTATATTCTCAATATACTCAATCGGTCATCATTTTGACGCTGGTGATTTTCCCTTTGGGGTGGCTCAAAAATTCCTCCAAAAATTTCTCTCTGCAGGAAAAACCCTGAATAAAACACAAAGACCAGTCAAAAGGAAAAACAAAAACAGAATAACAAAGACGGTCAAGATTAGTTAAAAGCCAAGGAATAAAAATGTGTTTTAAGATGGCATTATGATTTGTTTAGGACTCAAAGTTTAGAACTAAGGACTTCAGACTTGAGTGCAAAGATTTGGGACTTACTTGTGACTTGCAAGACAATGACTTGATCTAATGTAAATAAATGAAGAAGGCTGTCCACTTAAAATAAACGCTTTGAAGTGCCCTAGAGCAAGGCACTGAACTCCCAATTGCTCCAGCGGGTTAGCTCCTAGAGCTCTGTGGACGTCCTGAGAATCCATCATGTTAATGTGAGGACTGTATGCAGGACTGGACTCTCTTTCATACATTAACATATATGTATAGAACTGCAGTATAGCTCAACATACTCCACTCATCAGCAGGATAAAACCCTCATTTTCCTAAGCAACAGAACATCCACTCACTTTATGGGTATGCACTTATCTTGTTTTAACATTCACCTCGTCTATTTCTATTTCATTATCGCCATAATCCCTACATGCCTGTTGGAAAATTGGTTTTATGCAACACGCCTGAATGAGAGGCAAAAAAAGGAAAAGAAAAATCACTACATGGGCAAAAAACAAAGAAAAAGAAACAATCAGCAAGTACGAAGGTGTAAATGAAAAAAATATTTAGGTGCACTGCAGTCTACTGTATAAACAAAAACAGAATAGAATTTACATTCTCAGGCCTGTTTGTCATTGCAAATGGTGCTGACGAGAATAGATTGCTCTGAGGGAAATACTATTTGGAGGAAATGTATGCAGAAATTGGATATGAAGCAGAATTGAGAAACATGGTGATGGTATGCTAATACTAGGACTGTCATAGGAACCATGCTAGAAATGCTGAGATGTTAATGTAAGTACGGGCACTATGCAAAGTAAGCAAAGCACTGATAACTGTCTTTCCAGATTGTTATCTATGTCTCTGGTGGACTCATCACTCAGGGAGAGGCAGCTTCAATTCCTCGTTTCTCACCAGACGACCATATCAAGATCTCGTTATTACATTACGAGTTAGATAACACATCAGCAGTCACCATGGGATGAATGGGGAACAAATTCAGGGTTTGATAATGACATAATAATGACAATTTCAATTTGAATACACTTTAAAATGTTATATTAATGAAAGTGTATGTAATAATTAGATACTAGGTGTTAGAGATGTAGCGATGTATGTAGCTTTTTTATTAATCGTTCCTAATTACGCTAATAAATAAAATTATTCATTAATTTTTCTTTATTTTTTAATTACTTCACTTAACTAATCAATATATTTATACTGACATTCAAGCCAATATCATTTTGTGTGTTATCACAATGCATTTTTTGCTTTTTGTGCGCCATTTAATGCCGTCCACCTTAAGCTTTTCTCATGTAATTTTAGGCACAAAATATCAGAGAAAAACATGAGGTGGCGTAGTATAAAGAGCGAGAAAGTCTGCTCATGGAGGAGGTTGGGGTGGCTAATGGGTCAAACACATGTAAAACTTTAACCCAGGAGACTGGGGTTCGCATCCCGTGTGAAACAGAAAGAAAATGTTGATTAATTTTAACTTTTTCTGTAAGTTCACTTTCATAACATTTTAATTATTTCATTTTAAGCCAAACTATACTCTTTTTCTTAAAACATAATCAGATTTGATGCCTAAACTTAATCAAACTGCGACCATTACCGACTTTTTGTCACGGCCCCTCACATCTCATCTAGATGAACAAGGTAGCCTTTGGTGTCTGGATCAGATGCATCGAGCAAAGTAAAACCATCCGTGTCAGTATCAGACAATCTGAACAACTGCACAACGTGACGTAGTTAATGCGACAGTATATTTACAGGAGTTGTCAATATCCACTCAGATCTTTCAAATTATTCCAAAACAGTGCCTGAGCTCCTGCAGAGAAACTTCCATTTGTTATGTTGTGTCTCCGTTCTCTTCAGTGTTTCTGTGAGGTTAGCAGAGCTGCCATATCTTCCTCACTGTGTCAATAAGATGTGAACACAAGACCAGCTTTAGTCGACTGAACAACTAATGACACTGTACTCATCGCTTAAGTCCTGCTGCACTCTTCGTAGCTCTCTCTTGAGCTCTGTTTCACTTTAGTTCTATTAAGAATTACCTTTTTTCTCATGGCATTAATCATCATTCTGTCACAAAATTGTGTTTTGTTGTCTTTATATGTATGAGAGATCCTCTCTCCATCCTAAAGTAAGCTTGTGTTAAGGACGCTGGAGTTTCCAAAAAGCCAAGTGAAAAGTCAAGGGCAAGAAGAAGGAGACTGTATAAAGGTGTGCGTACCTGCACTGCGCTCTGCGAGGTCTCCATGTTTATATGCATGTGTGTGTGAGTAACAGTGCGTGTCTTTGAGTGGTGAATCAAAGGCCTTATGTGCAGGGCTGCACAGAGCTGATAGCTGACCCATCAAGCATGGCCCACCTAAGGCAGAATAAAAAACACCCACATCAGAAACAGCCCCAGCCAAGAGAATTTCTAAAGTGCAGCGCTGCACTGTGCACATCGGAAAGGCCTACCTCAGCCTCAAACACACTTCAAATCCTCAGCCAACAATGAGCGCTTACAAAAGGCGGAGCTGAAGGCAAAGAGACTGGGGAAAGAGAGAGAGAGAGAGACAGAGAGATGGGTGGAACAGACTTGTGTCCTTCACTCTTCAATATCCAGCCTTTCATGCTTGAGCTGTCTGCTTCCTGTCAGCAACACACTTGTGTTCTGTGTTCCCTGGCGTGAAGGCCAACATCCCCTCCCTGTCGGTGAAGATCAGACGGTTCAGTTAAGTTCTACCAGAGCTGGAGACCTGACACTTGGTCTTGAGTCTGACATAAGTCACAAACCTCGGAGTTATGGTTGTGGCCTTGTTGCAGGGCCACGACACATTAACTCTACCTAATTAGTATGCACACGATCGCAATGTGATCTGTTCCACACACGTTAGATATGTATTTATATATTTTTAATAAAGTATTTTCTATTCTGTCTATTCTATTTCCGTTTCCTCTGACAGTCAGACTAACAGTCTGACTCTAACGCTGATGTCATTATCTGTTAAAAGTACCTCATCATCAAACATCATCTTTTCCTAAAGGCAAGGCAAGGCAGGTTTATGTGTATAGCACATTTCAACAACAAGGCAATTGAAAGTGCTTTACATAAAACATTAAAGGCATCAAGACACAATGTAAAAGCAACATAAGACCCCAAAAATCATTAAGAAAGGTTAAAATTGAAGATAAAAAATAAATACATAAAATAGCATAGAGATATAAGAAATACAAGAGTATAATATACAGTGCAGTGTAGGAAATGGGCAATTCTTTGATTTAATAAAAGGCAGTGGCAAACAGAAAAGTCTTCAGAT
>JBBPCS010052957.1:0-18589 GCA_037974645.1 Hollardia meadi
CACACACACACACACACACACACACACACACACACACACACACACACACACACACACACACACACACACATATACATAAAGGTCAAACTGTCAAACAAAATGTCCTGTTTGTCAAATGAGTCCTGCATAATATTCACTAGATTTCATTGCATAGTCAAAACACTATAATTAACTTAAAATATAATTAAATGAATGAAAAATGCTTTAAAGTGGCTAAAATCAATGTTTTTAGAATAGCACTGTATCGAATGAAGGTGTGAAATCACTGCGACATTGTGAAAGGGTCCTTGGAGAGTGTAACCCTACAGTTATCACCTGACTCTGCAGTGCCCCTCAGCCTTACAGAGATATATAGTATAGTTAGTTTCAGCTCATTGTTTCGCTGTCCGGCCCTGTTCAGGAGTGTCTCACCCACTACAAGGGAGAAAGAGGTGTGTCGTGTAACACAAGAGTGTCGCTTTACATACGCTTCAGGCAGCGCTTTCTAAACAATGGAACAAAATGGCACTAACAATCAATTACCCTCCCTGTTATATGGATGCTGATTTCATCCTCTGCTCAGAGGGAAGCTTCCTGACCTCACATCGTCTCCCCAATTTGCAGACATTTTCGGTTACTGTTCTTCTTTGTGACTTAGCTGCTAACTGCTGGGTTGCAAACATACGGTAACACATTATGGAAATGTCACACCCCTGTCCCGTCCAGCCAAGCTCACTCATTTTACACAGGTATTGATTCACCCTGTTACTTTCCCCCACTGCCAGTGCAGAGGTGGTACAACAGTCACCCCCTTGTTGCAACAACGCAACAAACAAGGCTTGTTTTCGATTATTGAATGGATTAAGCACCAGTGGGTGTTTCACGTCCTCTGGCCTCCTCATGGAGCAGTGATGAAACCATTATGGTTTGTTGTATCAAAATGAAATGAAGAAGATGTCGTATTAGAAAGCAGTCAATGAGACAGTCCTGATCGGGGCTGGTTATACCCGCGACTTGGTTCATACAACCACACTGTACTATCTGCTCAGCACCAAGCGGCAGTTAGTGGCTAGCTGGCTAACATAGTGGAGCATTTAGCAGCGAAAGAGACAGATTTTCTTCTTCAGGGGTTAGTGGAGACCAAAAACTAGAATTACCGCCTCACGGTTGTATGCCTCTACATCCATGTCTGTCCAGACTTTTGCAACAACAAACACCTGAAGCTCAATGTCAACAACAATCAAAGAGCTTGTGGTTGACTACACTACTCCAAATATGGATGTTGCTGCAAAGAAGCTCTAAATTCTGAAACATGGATTCTTCACACGACCCGTGACACAGAAGATACAATAAGCACAAGTCAACAAAACTGGGAGATCATCGCTGGGGTATGAGGCCATGTGGAGGACGGGACAAAATGCAAACAGGACCGTGACGCAGCCGCGCTCAGAGGAATCTGTGTGTTCGACAAACATTCACCAGGTGGCTGGAAACAGACTCCACACGAATGATAATGTTGCTGCTCCAGGAAGCAACAGTTTAACAAGTTCGCCACATCAACTTAAAAGTGATAATATGTTTTGTTCACAACTCGTTTCTGCTGCCCTCAAGTGGCCAACAAAGTTACAGTTACCGCAGATTTAAATGTAATATTTTTAATGCTTTAATACTTTCCTCAACCTTTTGTAACTCAAGGCCCATTTCTAATTGTCAACACATTTCCAAGGACCACCTTCCCAAATAAATGAAAAATGTAAAAATGATGACATGGCCAAAAAATTAAAATAAATATATATACTGGGCTTTGACAGGATTTCACCACTTTCAACATGCTGTCACACTGTTACACACTGTGCATCGCTTTTTCATTTCATTAGCGAGCAGTGGCAGAAAACGTTTATCTGGTGATATTCAAATGTCATTCAAATTATGCATTTTAATTTTGTATTTTTTTATTCAAGCAAATTCTTGAGCACCTTTAGACATAAAAATAAACTATCTTTGTAAATTAGAAAGCCCACAGATGATGCTCTGAGGCCCACCAATGGGCCTGGTTAAGAAAAGCTGCTTTATTGCAGTTGCAGCATACATTAAACAGCATATAGGCCTAAATATATGGCCTGCCTCTTATAAATCCTTCATCAGTTGAATAGAAGAGCCAAGGGGAAGTGGTCAAACTCTATTAGGAGATTAGTTTTATAAGTCTTTGGTGAATGTTTCTTCTTTTTAAATATACATCAGTAGCTTATACAGTTTGTCCATATGCCAATACTCTTTTGGAGAAACAGAAAGAACAATATGTTTTACTGTCGTACTAACAAAACGAATGAGCCGGCGTTTAGTCTCAAAGAATCAGCTCTTCTGTATTTGCTTCACGCTGTGTGTTTCTTTGGTTGGTTGGAGGGATGTGAGTCTGTGTATGTCAGGAGGGCAGGAGGGTTGGTGTGTTTACGGGGAGAACACACTCAGAGAATAAACACAGAGAGCGGCGTGCTCGGACACCCTGCTGTGTCCTGTGAGAGAGAAAAGGACAGCCGGCAATGACACACACACACACATACACACAGTTCAAGTCCACTCAACATTTGCAGATAAGTTTATCATATGCTTTGCATTTCAAAGTGTGTGTGTGTGTGTGTGTGTGTGTCTAGTTATGATTGTTGTGGTGCTTGTGTTCAAGTTTTTTTATGACTGTCAGGACACAGCAGGGTGTCCGACTCCACCGTTAAAGTAACAAGGAAGCGTTCCGACTCTGTTATTTTGTCATTTTAACTTCCTGTCTACGCTGGATGTGGGACCGTATTGCTTTGTGTACACTGACATCTGCTGCTTGTGATCACATCACTCATACATATTAGCAAACATCTGATCATTATAACATAATAACAGACAAACACACTTTGGTTATTGCAGATTTTTTCTTAAAGGAGAGCACAGGACAGGATATATGTAGCAGACACAGTTTAGAAGCACAACCAAAGAAGGCCAAGAATCGCATCTGCACTGTCAAATCATTCACACAGAAAGTCACAATAGCTGTGATGGCTGGTGGCTTAAAGTTGGAAGCAGGCCTCATGTGAACACTAACAAGATAGCAAGTAAAAAAACAAACGAACACTTTGGGTGTGAATGTGGGTGTAAGAGAATGACAGCAAAATGAAATGGCAGAATTAACTGGGCCCATTTGCAAAACGTTCAAAAATAATTGGAGGCTGTTGAAAATAAGAAAAAGCATTTCAAACAATACAAATGATAAATGATAGAGGGGAGCAATTTTAAACAGAGGCACACCAATCTGTGACAAATGGATATGAAATTGATTTGCATTAGTAAATGATTGACTCTTATGAATTATTTCTCCAGATTTTTCTCTCCAGAACGGCTGTTATGGACTTCAATTCTTTTCTTATCAGTAAAAAAAATGGCAGATGAAAATGCTTTCGGCTTGGGCGCCTTTTAATTAAAACATTTTTTTTTTTTTTACTGGGAACTGGTTCATTTTAGAAATCCCACTGAGCTAACAGCAAGTGAGTGGTGTCGGTGAAAGTTGAGGGTCAGGTCTTTGCAGCCTCTTAATAGGCTGAGGTTGCCATGGTGACCTAAAAAAAAAGAAAAAAAAAGGGATAGCTTAGACTTAGAGATTCACTGCAATCCTAAACTCCGATCCTACTAGGTGTCTTCTTTTTCTGCAAACTCGCGAAAGTGCGTCTGTGTATTTATTTGTTCTGTGAGTAAACATGTTTTCAAGGTATTCTACAGGAACAGAAAAGAAAACCCCCCAAAACAAAACAGTGCAGTCATCTTCCCTGTCTGAGCGAACAGCCTGGGTCTGAGGCACGGCTAATGAGAGGCATCATTCGAGGCATCTTTTTCATTGAAAATACACGATGCAATCAAATGATGACTTGATGAGCGCCTCGCTGCTGCTGCACAAATCAGTGAGGAAGACACACAGACAGCACTGTCTGAGGCAGCATTCTCTATATTGACATTTTGCAACTTGCATGTGATGAGGCGCCAACGGCTGAAACACAGGGGAACTTTGAATTTTGGCTTTTACTCAAAACACCAGGATCCAACACAGTGAGACTGTTGATGAAAACTAGCTCGATACTGCTGACGGTTGGAAAAGTTCTCTTGAGGGTAAAGGAGAAAAGAAAGATATAGAACATATTAGTTGTTGTCCATCAATGGCTTTCTATAAACCATTTCTCTTAGCATAGCCACAACTGTGATGCATATATCTTTAACTGTGGTTCACGTTTACCACATTGACATTCTGTGAGTGTCTGAGATCAGCGGTGCACAGTAACCTTTATTTGTGTATATCTCAGCCCCCAGTGGAGCTGGTGGTGTGGCTGGAATTGTTTACAGGACTGAAAAGAAACCAGAAACTTTTCTGAGAATAAAAGCTACAGTTTTATCATTTGCTGGGATGCTGGGATGTAAGTCGTGTCCCTTCTTTGACCCTAATTCAAGTTGATTTTTATTTAATTGAATCTAACGGACACCTACACACGAGTTTTCACTAGTTCTGGCTGGTTACACCTCCGCTCTAGTTGAAGATGGGTGCAGCTTTGTTGAGGATCACATAAGGACACCAGGTATCCGTGCACTAATGGAGCTGCAAAGAGCGAGAAGCTGTTTTGGGTTCTGGTAGGTAGAAGTCACATTTATTTTCTCAAGAGACAATGAAAGGTGGCTCACAGTTATGGGAAACATCAGCACAGACAATGAGCAGCATTAGAAAATATCTAGTTCTGTGCACGTAAGAGCGAAAAGTGCCTTTTGGTAAGAAACATGCCATCAGTGGAGTTCAACGTTTGTTACCTGCAACCCTCGGTGCCCCTGAGTTAAAGCTAAATACGTCTTTGTTGAGTAAACGAAAAAACAGTCTGCAGCCCAGATAAATTCACTTTCAAATTCTGGGTCAACTTTACTCCACCGTGAGCAAAATTGAAGATACCATGAAAAATTTGCAACCCTATAATTGTGCAGATTCACTCATCAATCAAATCTATTCAGTGTTGACCTACGAATTTACTCAACTCTCTGATGTCCAGCCAGTTAGAGAGATGGGGTGAGATTGATCTCTTATTCAGCAAACATTGTTTATTTATATTCTTGCCTAATAAATGCATGCCGAAAGGAAGATTGCTGCTCAATTGTATTGACGAGCTTTTGCAGTCAAGGCCCACTCCACTCTGGAACTCCCTGCCCGAGGACCTGAGGATGCAGTGAGATCTTTCTTAAAAACCTTTTCACAAAAGCCTTTTATTAATTCTAGCACATTGTCTTATTGCTAATATATCTATTATCTGTTTTATTTATTTATTTTTCATTCTTCGAATTTCAATTGCCCGTCTCCCTCCATATGTTTTATCCTGTTTTAAACTTGTGATTATTATTATTATTATTATTTTTATATAATAAGTGCTCTTGTTAGTCTGCTAGCCACGTTAGCTCCTGCAGTCCTGAGGCAAAGGTCAGAAGGAGCAGTCAGACCATACTGGGCTTTTAATTCACCACTGTGTTCTTGTTTAAAATTACAAATCAGAAAGAAAACTTTTTATTATATAGATTTTATCTCCATGTAGAAACTGGATTTTACAGCAGGCACCATCTGACTTTCTCTCTCTCTCTCTACCTCCGCTTTCTCCGTCTCTGGGCCGTCCTCGGCTATTTGTCATGCATCGTCTCTCCCCGTTTTCTATCTGAACCTGTGCAGCCCACTTTCACAAAGTGAAACTCATTTGTCTGTCTTCAAATGCTAATAGAACACATAATGAATGCCACTCAAAATTATCTCCCTCGCTGATATCAGTGTATAATTAAAACAACACTGTCCTTAATAAGGTGTCAGAGGTGATAACACAGAGCGCTGATAACTCTTTAAAGACACACACATACGCATACACCCAATCACTCCCTCGTTACCAAGCAACAATAGAGTTATAATGAGTGGGGCCATCAGGCCAAAACTAATCTCCAAGTATAAGGACTAATGCTGTGACTGTTCAGTGGCCTTCCATAAGTAGGTTATTGTCTTTAGTTATTTACTATTTTAATTAACCATTTTTCCTGCACACATCATTTCTCTGAAGCATGCTTTACATTATGCTACAGCTAATTTTAAATGGCGATAAGTTTGGTTCAATAATTATATTTTTAAGCTATGTGTCATACTTTATATAAAGTGCTAAAAATCAATATTTTCAGTTTAACAAAGGATCAAATCACTACTGGTATGTATGTATTATCAGCTAACTCTACAGGACTCTCGGCTCCGCTGAGCTTTTTTCGTGTCTTTCAGCTCGTTGTTTTGGTTTCCTGATTGGCAACTGTTTTGATTCACTGCTCTCAAAGCGTTGAGGCTGCAGCACGCTGTGCGCTATATATCTGCTCAGCAGCAAAGTTAGCGACTAGCTGGTGAACATACAGTAGAGGAGCATTTAGCAGCTAAAGAGTCTAAAGGTATTTCATTCAGGAGTTAGTGGAGCACAAAACGGAGCTAATAGAAGAGTGAAATTTGGACTTCTCCAAGTAGCCAGAAAAATTACTCCAAACGAATGTCGCTCTATGATAGCTGGAAGTATAAAAAGGCAACTGTATGCAAAAACAAGAAATCAGTTAATGCAGGTTGCAGCTGAAGCGAAATCTGACCTGGGTTCTGTTACAAAGTGAGAAATCTTCATTCAAAATCATACTTAGGTTTTTAACAACACTATTAAAAAGTTGTGCTGGGAAACAGAGCCTTACTCTGGGTGGTAATAAAAAAACCCAAAAGTATTATTTCAGCATTTTGCATTGACCCCAGACCATGAAGGCGTCACGGCTCCATGGGCGAGTCGAGGGATCACAGTTACCTCAGACGAGTCTTTAATAACAGCAGGACAGAAAGGCGTGAAAGCTGTATACATTTTCAGACAGCAGAGATTATGTACAGCTAAAAGGTTGAAAAAATTACTTCAGAAGAGAGTTTTGGTGAATCTTGCGTGAAGTAAACTTATTTTTTTCCCCACAAAGACGGATGAAAGAAATGCTGAATGAGAGATTGCACCGAGTTACAGCAGAGAGTGGAACAGAGGCTGGATCGCATGTGACGTCACGACTCCGGCTGTGTATAACCCACTAATATCAGGTCATTTTGGGAAGCGTATATTTTCTTGCATCACTTTGCTGACAAACTGCTCACGGGATTTAAAAGCAGAAAAGTGAGAATATGAGAACCTCAGCCTTGTTTTCTGCTGTTCTGACCAAAACATATTGCCTGCTCTCTTAAATGAGCGCTGAAGTGTCATTGAGGTGGGGAGGTGGGGGAGAAGATGGACCAGTGGGGTCCTGCAGGGCAGACAGCAGCATCTGCACACAGTGGAGGCTGGCGACTGGAGGAGCATAATAAGTTTGTGCTGCTACTTTCAAACAGGTGTGTCCCTGTCAACCGGAGCACACCGAGTACGAGACCAGACAGACAGCACGCCTGCCACGTCAGCAACGCCTTCGACTTCAGCTGCGCTCCACTTATCAGAGCAGCAGAGAAACAATGACCAAGCAGAGAGTAAACAACAAGCGCAAAGCCAATTTACTTCCTCAGATATATCTGTCATTCTCCACCGTGGCCACACTCTGCAGTGACTGATGTCCTCTATTCTGGGTGGTTGTCTGACCATCACTCACCGAGTGGTAATGCCCGTTTTAACTAACGCCCGATGTATTGCGGCATGAGTGATGGGTTTCATTAATCTGGTTTCATTAAGAGAAGAGTTGCATCATATTTAAAGCAAATGTTGTGGGAGGTGAATGGAGAAAAAAAAGTCGAACGAAGCACTTCTCCGTTCTCACCTTGATAAACAAAGTGATCATTGAACCTCTCTGATAATCCCACTCATCAGGTCTGAATCAGAAAGGTAATTAAATATTTATCCTCAGTGCCAACAGCTCTTCACACCTGACACCAGCGTATGACGTCACAGAATAATAATTGTATTAATTAGCTTGTTAAAATGTAGTTGTACAGACAAGAGGTTGGACTGGACTATAAGCTTTCTGATGCACATGATCTGATGTTGAAATGATCGATAATCCACAGATGATCGGAGGAAGAGCTTCTTTGGCAGGTAGAATTCTAAACCACATGGTCACGAGTTTGAGTCAAAATCATCTTTTTAGAGACGTTCAATCACTGTATTACTTCTCACTCTCCTTTATTTAAACCTGATGGTTTATAAGCTGTAAACACGACCCTGATTATCACCTGAAAAAGTTGTTTTGGCAAACTTGTTAGTTGCCTACAGTATTTACACATCCAGTAGACACAGCGAAGCATTTATTTGCAGCCATATTGGTGTCAACCTGACAAATGTCCAACAGTCACTGTCCTTCAGCTCTTTTCTTGGTCTCCTGAGGGAAATATCTTCCTCTTTAGCTGAAATGTTTGTTCACCAGCTAGTCACCAACTATGTCTTCTGTTTAGTGCTGAGCAGGTAATCAATGTCCTTTAAAAACAACCCAAAGCACACTCAAAAAAAAATAAATAAAGGTGTTTTAATTCAGCACAAATCCTTCAGTGTGCCTCGAAGGAAATTTGCATTTTTTATTGAGATTTTACTGTGGGTTTCCCCTTCACATTATACATAGAAGAGCAGAAGAACGTCTCATTAGGATTAAAATCTCTTTTTAATAATCTATACCAATACTCAATATATACCAGGAGCAGTTGCCAACACCTTCCAAGTGTCTAACGTCAGTGCAATTTGTCAGGTAAAGCAGTCGATACAGTTTGCATTCTGCGGCACTTAATGAATAGAACATGTTTCTTCTTGGGAGATAATTTTTTAATGAGCCAATGTGAATTTCAGACATTATTTATAGTTATTGAACAGTCGATTTCTCTCTTTCTCTCCCCCCTGTCCTCCTCCCTGTCAGCCTGTAAATGTCTTCCTATCCATCTCCCAAGCTTTCCTGTCAGTCTGCATTGTATTCTGCGCTGTAACCACAAAATGTCATAATGATAATCTTTCAAGAAAGTGCAGCATCCAGAGGAGCCGAGGTCTCAACAAATCAACAAAATACACCACAGACACACACACACACACACAAATGCACACACCACGTCATCAGCCAGTATTTTCTGCAGACCTGCTGTTATTTCCCGCAGACACATTAAAAAAAAGGGGGGGAAAAGAACAGAAATGTTGCCGAGCGCAGGCTGCTGGCCAAGTCAGAGCCATTGCTGGTTAAGTGATTGGTTCAGTAATTGTGATGGAAATGCCAGTCTGGGGTTGATATAAAAGTGCAAAGGCACATCCAGGAAATACTAATCAGTCCCCCGGTTATTCTCTCAGGGCGTCTGCTGCTGTTGTCGTGAATGCCACCTCTTCCTGCAACAGCACTTTTATCTGCGTGTAGGCTTGTGTTTCTGTGCCGTCTTATCTTACCACTGGAAATCAATATCTCCTTCTTTCTCAACAGTTTTCCCTCAGACAATAATAAAAAAAACTTTAATATGAGCAGAGTAAATTTGGGCAGGATGTTCCTGCACATTAAAGTAAATGACTCATTACAGCAGTGTCAGAGTAAGACGTGCAGAGGGAGCCTTTCTTCTTCCCGTCCCTATCTCCCGCCGCTTTATCCTTCTATTCAGAACCTCCTCATTATAACCCTCATTTTTGTGCTAAATAACATGCCTCCAGCTCATTTTCTTGTCTTCTCTCCCCCTCCCTTTCATCCATTTGTCCTTGCCTCGTTCAGTTCATATATCTGCACCATGTTTCACACCTCACTGTTTCACACAGTCTTGCCTATATCCTCACCTGTCACTACAACTGCTCCCATCTGTCTTTTCTCACATCGCCCTGCCCTGCGTCCATTTGTCCGACCTCGTCGCATACCGAGCTCCCGTCTGTCTGCACAGGTTTTGTTTTGTTGCAGTTTCAAAAGAAGAAAAAAAGACATAAAAGCAGGTTCTCCTGAAAGACAGTTTGAGCTCAGTGAAAACTCAGCAGATGCATCGTTCTCCTTCTCTGTGTGTTTGTCTCTGTCAGCGCTGTTTGTACTGTGGCAGGATTATTAGATTGTTTACAGGTTTTAGCGCTTGTCTGCGATCAGTCATCTGTGTTCACAGTGCATGTTCCCTGACATGGCAGGATTATCAGGAAGTGCTGTTTGTGTGTGTGTGTAACTGTGCATCTGACTGGATAATCTATTTTAAGCGAAAAAAAACCCCTCCTAAAGTTCCTCTTAAATTCCTGTTGCGTAGCTTCATTTTTCCACTCTGTTTAACAATATCTCGTATATTCTGTATCTGCGTGTTACTGGGCTTCATTAAAACAATATCACATTCCTACTGAGTGAAATATTAAAATCCAATATGTCATGTTTTCAAGGCTGCATCGTCCTATCAAATGAAAAAGTCTCATGATTGTGATCCAGTCTGACATCAACCTTACAACATGACACCCCTGTCTAAAATTTTAACCATTTGATAAAAACACACTGCATTACCCACAAAAAAGTACTCAGATCCTTTCCTTGAGTGAAAATACTGATACAACAATGTACAAATACTCCATTATCAGTAAAAAAAAAAAAGTATTGTCAGCAAAATGTAATTTAAGTATCAAAATTGAGCAGAAAAATAGACCCTGTGATTCACATTAATACTTATGCATCCACACTGTTGTAGTAGGTGGTAGCTCGTTTTAACTACTGTCAATTGGTTTCCAACCATGTGGGGTTGGACCCTTTCGAATGTGTATTTATTTTTCATTTTGTTCATGTTTTTTTTAAATGAAATATTGGATATTTGAACCTTATTGTTATTTAAACGAACCCATCTGAAAAGTTTAGAGGGGAAATGCCTCTTTGGTGAAATCGCTTAACAACTCATAGACATGTGAAACAAGACAAGGAGCGACACACAGCTTTTTTTGTAAGGAGTCACAAGCCAAAACATGTTGGGAGCCACTGATTTGAACTTTAACAATACACCTTAATTTTCAAGTTAATCATGTGTATTTAATGTAAAATCTGATCTAGCCACCATAGCTGTCAGATAAATGTATGAAATGTAGTGGAAACAAAGCATAAAATGGCATAAATGGAAATACTTCAGTAAAGCACTGCAAAATACTCTACTTGAGTCAGACAGTGGTCTTTGGGTCTCCCTGCCAACCACTGGAAACACACAATTAGCCTGATTTGGGGTCAAGCGAGTGCAGAGGAGCTCAGCAGTCTGAACTGCGGCATCAATCCTCCTCAGTCTCCTCCTCCTAAACTGACTCACAGTTAGCTGTTTGCCAGCCTGTCTCAGCCCACAGCCCAGCCCTCAAGTCACCTGCACTAATCCTCAGGATAAATAAACCATGTGCAGAGCCGTGCAGCCGACCCGGGCTATTTTCAGCTGCGCTGTGCTTCTTTTTTTCCCCCTCCCCTCCTTCTTCACCAGTCCAAAATGTCTTCGTAAAAAGCATCCCCCCCCCCAGGCCTGGGCAAATAGAGCGTGCTTGAGCAGCATTACTGATCCGTCTAGAAACCAGCTGGAGTCATGGAGATGCTCTGTGGCCTTTAACAGCGCGGGATAACATATCTCGGGGCTTTAAGATGAGCAGATTTGTGTGCGGTTATTACAGTTAAAAGCGCTGGAAAGAACGACTGGGCTATTATTATGCTAAAACATCTGGTGATGATTTAAAGCTCAGTGATCGCAGATGATCAATGACCCAGTGAAAACTTTTGTCTCTGGCTCCCTTATGGCAAAATGGCACCCCTCTTTCTTTATTCCATCCTTCCTTTTCTTTAACCTGCACTTAATGACGCTCTAAAACTTCCCCCTGTGGACCAGTTTCACTGGTCTCAAGGGGGGGATTCTCTCATGGCACTTTGTTTAATGACTCAACAATAGGAGGATACATAGTAATTGATCAAAAGACATAAATGGAGAAAGGGAGAGAAAAAAAACATCCACCTGTTTTTATGCACGTTTTTAAATCGCACATTAAAAAAACAGACTGAAAACACTATAAATTTTAAGCTTGGCTGAGGTGGAACAGTTGGTGTATCAATAAAGATATGCCGCGAAGCGCATGTAAACAAGCATAGCCAATAAATCATGACGTACAGGAAGCATGTGACTTAATGCATCATCAGAAAAATAAACATCAGATCTGTGTGGATGTTCAATTATTTCCGCCATGTTTGGAATCATTTTTCAATGTTTTCCAAGTCATTACATCCTCTTCTTCTGCACTGGTTTAATGGCACTCGACTACAACTATGAACTATGAACCATCTGCTAATACATACAACAGTAGTTCGGTCAGGACCACTTCAGTCAAAGAAACTTATTTACATTGCAGTAGTTACATTTGGCGGTATGGCTCTGTTCTGGGACTTCCCTGCCCTTCCACCAGCTCTGTGGAAAGCCTTAAGGCTAGGAGAGCACACCTCCTAGCCCTTCCATGTGCTGACATGGAAAGCATGAGGCAGGGAAAGCAGCAGCAGCAGCAAGACCCCGTTCAGAACAGAGCAGGAATCAATGACAACAGAAATGACATTGATTAAGTCAGACCTCAGGGTGGAGGTGGGTTGCAAAACGGCTCGTAGAGGAAGCAGGAAGCGTACGCAGCTAAAGCAGCTTAAATAGCAGGCCCTGTTTGAAATATGCCAATGGGTGCATAGAAAGGAATCAGCTGAGCCGTCATCAGCTGATGTGAGCTGCCTTTGATCAGCTGATGTATATGGAGTTAAGAGCATGGGCTTGACTTTGTGGCCTGACAGAAACTAATGCTACACTCCATTAGATGGAAACATGCATTTATTTTAATTTTTTTGCTGATTTTCTGGAAATTCTACATTTGGATGGATTTATATATTTGGGCTTTCACATAATAACTGAGGTGACACGAGGGAGACCGGCGGTAATTTAACATGACTTTAAAGATGATCTAGGAGGGTTTAATCTGCAGGGAGGTAAGGGAGGTGAATGTTTATTAAAGTCCTTATGCTCGATAAAGTTGCACTTGAGCTTACCTGCTGTGTTTGGCGGTTTCGCTGCTGACGGAGACTCTCCGTTATGAGTCCTGAGCATTCACCTGCTGATCTGGGTAATGTTTTAGCTCTGTGGTGCTCTGCCCCTCAATCAGTCTTTGCAGGTGGTCAGCACTACATACCCCTTGTTCAGCACCATGGGACAAATATTAATCTTCTAAGTGTGTTCATATGTTTATCCGAGTGCTGTTGTGAGATGTGGGAATAGATTTAAGAGGCTGTTTGAGGGATTTACTGTGATTAATATCTCATCCTCTCTTCCTCATCAACAAAGGAAAGGGCAGAAGAACGAGGGAGGGAAGGAAGGGAAGATACAGTGAAAGAGGAGAGAGCATGACATGAAAACAAAATGAGGTTTGTCATGCCCATGGGGGTGGATGTGAAGAGTGCACTGAGCAGGGGTTGAGATGAAGGAGGAATGCAAAAAAAAAAGAAAGTTGCTTAAGAAAGGAGGGAGAGAGGGGGAAAATGAGGATAAACGCTGTGACCGAGAGGTGACAAAACTTTGCCAGCTCAGCGCTGGAAGATGTGAGGTCCGGGATGTGGTGCGCAGCTGTGCTGACCCACAAGCCGCTGGGCAGTGTGGGTGGCGGCTGTGCTCCACGTCTGTCGCTTCAGGCCACAAAAGCCTGAGGATATTCAGGCCTACGGTAAGTGTGTTCCTGCCAAGGGAAAGATGGGCTGCCACCTCTCCCCAAAGAGTCTGGTTCTTTCCCAGCTCCCGGCACGGCTGGAGTTGTCAGAGAAATCTGAGCTCATTGTCACCCTCTGGGTTGCTTTTAGGGTTGGACTGAAGAAAATGACTACATGAGTTTGTTTTGTTTGTTTGTTTTTTTTTACAGCTGTTAAACTGGAAATCAAACAGGACAGTAAACTGGATGTGTTTATAACTGAAATGAAAACATCACAGTGTTGAAACTGTATTTGGGAATTCAAGGGAGCACAGTGGTGGTTTTGTATGCTTTATTCTGTCCAGAGAGAGAATATTTTACATTTTCCAAAGCATACCATACATTTTAGATTTCCTACCTTCTCGACAGCCATTGGATTCAGTTCATGCCTCCACGGTTTGAAAATCAACTTGCTGAAACTTTAAACCTCCTTGAGAAAAGTAATCTGTCACTGTAAATGTTTAGTCAACTTTTAATATGTATTTACTGTGGTTATGCAACTGACTGCTTTCAACACTGCAATGCTTTGAGAAATGGGCATTAGTAATGCAATACAGGATTTATAGCAAACCGACTAAACTAAATGCTCCTTCAAAGGTTATAACTGCCTTTCTTTCTCCACCAAGCTGTCTCTTCTCCGAGGCACAACATGTTTCACATTTTGCCTGCCCAAACTACAAATGCATGTTGCCTTCTTGAGACATGACAGCAGCGATCAGATTACAGAAATTATGACACGACTGTCACAACATCAGTGTGCAGTGGCCTCGCAAAAAAACCCGCACATCTATTCCCCGGGTGGAGCTGTCAAAGCCTGAGTTTGACAAATGAAAAAGGACCGGGCATCAAACCGAGGGAAGCGCTCGTCAGAGTGGGACTCCGTTCTCCTTTACTGGAGTTCACTGGTGAGTGGGTTTTTAAGTGCAGTTTGCTGCCTACTTGAGAAATACCTCCGAGTCCAATTAGCAGAGATGATTCTCCTCCACTGTTGAGGAGCAGAGGGAGAACGCTGGGTGCTTTTCGATAGCTTATAACTGCCGGAGCCATTTATCCGTTTCTCTGAGTGAAGGGGCACAATAACTTCTCACCGTCTTATAAAATTAAATCAATGAACCAAGGAAAAAATGACGACAAACACACATCAACGATGAGAAAAACGATTCTGCCTCTCTTCCTTTGGAGCTCTGATGAGGTATAATGTGTTAAAACAAAAAGTTTGACACTTTGGGGATTTTGCTTCCTGGCAGAGAGTTATGTGAGACGATTAATACCGCTCTCATACATGTAAAGTAAGAATGAAGCTACAAACAGCAACTAGTTGGCTTAGCTAAACGGTTTTCTTTTGCATTTTGGTTTTGTGCAGGTTAAATAAACAAGATATTGGTCATGGTTCGTGTTATCTCCTAAGTTATCAATCTGAGTTTCTAGTTCGTTGAACCCTAACCCTGTTTTATTTTGTAGTCCTTTCCTCGTGTGTCTTGTCCTGCTCCACACTTCCTCCCTTTGTTCTTTCCCGCCTGTCTTGATTATCTGCCCCGCCCTGATTTGTTTCACCTGTGTTGTCTCGTTAACCTTTCCTTCCTTGTGTATTTTCGTCCGTGTGCTCCCCTTCTTTGGTTGCCAGTTCGTCCCGTTCCATAGTGTGCCTTCGTTACAGCTTTGACACCGTTTCTTGTTGTTGTGCCTCTGTTTTCTGGACCTTGTTTATGTTTTTGGGATTAACTTTGACTAATAAATCATTTAACTGCACCTGCTCTACCTGCTGTGTCTGCATCTGGGCCCAACCCCCTTTCCTAGTATTTCTGGCACAAACCTTGACAGATAGAACATGTTAATAGGGTTTTAGAGGTGCTAGTAGGCTCATTTTGTTATCTTTAGGCAGAATCAGGCTGTTTTCCGTCATTGTGCTTGAGCTAAGCTGCTAGCTGTAGCTTCATATTTACCATATGGATATAAAAATGGAATCGATCTTTTAATCTCTGCCAGAAAGGGAATAAGTGTATTACGTGGGGCAGCTATAATTCATATTTTTACGACAAAAATGTATCAAATGACAACTTGAAAGGAGTCACTTCGGCTCAGCTCCTGTTGGCTTTAAATGGCTTGTTTTACTGTTCTGGTTCACTCTCACTACTCTCATAATGTTGTTTTCAGGCGAACAGGAGAGAATATTAGAAGCTGAGGATATGTCGAGGTGTAAACGTTTTAGGGAGAATAACAAATCCTCAGAAGGAAAATTCTGTTTTCAGTTAACTTAATTTGAAAATCTGTTATGTGAACAATAAATACTGTATCTTATTCCCTTTATGGGGCCATGCTCAGCACACTGGCATATTATTAAACACTACCTCAGCAGAGGAGGATATAAGACAGAAAACTCAAGTGGTACATTTATAATTCTAAGACAGGAGATGACAAGGTATTGTCAACTTTCTGTGCGTGCCATCAGTCTACCCTTGAGGCATCTTGAGTGCTGAATCACTCTTTTGTTTTCCACATAATATGGTGTGACATTATTTCGTTAAAATAAAAAGAAGCGATCCTGTCAATCCAGTTTGCCTACTGAATCTGAATTCTTATCACAAACTGACTGAAAGCCGTTTCCTATCAGCCTCTTTTTTTGTTTTCTTTTGATCTTTTCACAAAGAACAGTCAGTTGGGATATACCTCTTTCCTTATTCATCAAGCACTTTGCAATGAAACAATGAAAAGATTAACAATGCAATGCATCAAAGACGGTCTTCAAAGGAAGTGCATTTTCCCGTTTTCCGGAGCTGTGCGGTGATATAGATAACAAAGGGAAGTTAAAGAGGAGAGAAATAACGCCCTTAAACCTCTCCGGGGGAAACACCTCTCTGCTGCCACTATGTTCTGGCCATATGCAATTTCCTGCGCACCGCACTGCTCTTCAAAGAGAGGAGAAATTGGTCTATCACAGTCGAGAGCTGAGAGGAGGTGGAGGGGCATTTTAACAGTCTTGACTTGCGAGCTACATAAATGACCTACTAAACAATCTATCCCCCTGAAATTAGACAAAAACACCGAAAGGTCAAGAAGATGCTGGAGTGGGTGTTCGGACCAAACACACACACACACACACAAACACAAAGAAAGTATTTACATGCTTAATAATATGTGTGCATTTTATATTCCAGTGCTGAAATTAATTATTGAGGCAGCACTAACTAAAATGTTGGGAAGCATGCGCTCACAACCAGAAGGCTGTCTCGAATCAGACGGGGGAAAAGCCATGATGCAATGTTTGGGCTTGGAAGAAGGACACTCTGCTCAGCCAACAGATACTGCATCATTAAAGTGCCACAGAGCAAGAACCTCTCAGTTCAAGGGACTGTTTTGGTTGTAGAATTTTACATTTCCTCCTCATTAAAAGGCATTGTTGTGCGTGTGGGTTGAATGGTGATCCTGAAACTGAAGCAGCTAAGTGGAATTTATTCTATTTATATTTTAATTTAATATTTAACAATTGTGCTTTTCCTATTGTGAAATGTCAAAATGTCTGCTGTGAAAAAAAAGCATATTGCTACATTTCTGTTCTGTTCAGGTTTCTAATTAATATATAATATTGATAGACATATCTGCTAAAGAAAAATTAAAAAAAAACTGCAAAGAAATAATACGAAATACAACACCACGAAGCTCAGAGCCGACTTCTTCTCTTCTGATTCTGATACCATTAAATCTGTGTAATACTGCCTCGCTGCTATGCATGGATAAAATGGGATAAAATAAGATTTTACTCATCCCCAGAGGTGAAACTAACGTGTTATAGCTGTACAAGAAACAGTCTAAAGAGGAAGATAAAGCTGTGTTTGGAATGCACAAATGCACATTCAAAAGCTATCACAATACATAATTTGAACACCTAGCTAAATCTAATGCAGGCTGAGACAACAATCCTGCCTTAAATCCAACCTTAATGAAGGTTATAATGTATAGTTTCAATGAATAATGTATTGACACTGTTTTATAGAGGCGCTGATTCAACTGTATGATCATTTTGGAGGCTGCAGTTTGTGGCTCTGTTGAACTGTATAGCATTATACTCTACCACAAAACCACAGGCCACAAACGCACAAACACAAAGCCCCGATCAGGAGACATCCGAGACCTAAAGGTGCTACAATGCTGTGGTAGCACTGTAGGTGTCTGACCAAGCAGAGCTCTAAAAGTGAACCTGACTTGAATTCTAAATTGACGTCAGAGTTGCTGCTTGTTACCACGAGACATCTAATAATTGAGGTGATTTAGAACAATCTCACGACTTCAAACTGTATGCGCAGACATAAAAAGAGGCTTCCAGTAGTTCTGCTTTCGCTGGGACAGTTAGAGAAATAGTTATTGCCCATAAGCAGAAATATCACTTCAAAGCTTCTTCAGTGCAGCTGCAAAAGAAAGTGGCAGGGTGTGGAGACCCTCTTTGGTGTCATTGTGTCCGAATGTGTATCTTAATGGCCCCCTACCCAAAAAAAATCTCCGAGGCTGGCACATACAAGCTTGTACTTCAAATCAAGATGGTACTACACATGTAACATGTCATTGAACGCAGCGGGAATCCTCTTAGGGGGAAAAAAACTACCATTAAACTTAACCTCATCTATGTGTGATCAATGTTTGGTTCCAAATTAAAAATCACATCCAGCGCCACTGACCATTGGCAACAGTGTCTGGGTGCGCAGCAGCAGCAACAGGGTTTTATGGCAGGCACATTATACCCAGGAAGTTTTACTTTTTGCCGCAGGGAAAACTTCGTTGAGCATCAGTCAGATGCAGAAATATAAGGTCAGTGGTCTGTTTTACACACACACACACACACGCACGCACGCACGCACGCACGCACGCACGCACGCACGCACGCACACACACACACACAC
>JBBPCS010052988.1:0-18587 GCA_037974645.1 Hollardia meadi
GAACATTGTACTGTAGCCATGATCAATGTCATTCACTTCATCTGTCAGTGGTTTTAATGTTGTGGCTGATCGGTCTATTTTATATTAACAGGGATATACAGTAAGGAAATTTACCAAGATGAACTGTGGGTAATCCCGGCAAATTTTGATAAGGGAAGAACAGGCGTGCCTCCTCACGTTCTTTACAGCTCGGGTCCGAGGTGCCTGGAGGTGAAGATATCAGCTGTCAGTTTGTTTTTGCTCTTAGCCATTAATGATGAGGAAGTGCCGATATTTGGTTCTGTTAAGGCAACTCACCTTGTTTTCCTGACCGACCTCAAATGTGACTGCTTTAAACAGCTGTAGCGACAAAATAATAAAATACTGTTAAAGGCATAATATGTAGAATGTTTCAGCTGCTGTTTGTAAACACACAAGTCAAAGTCGGCCGCTCGTCCACAGATCAATGGTCAAGAGAGAGCAAGAGCGTGCAGCATATTATACCTTTAAGTAAAAGTGTAAATACATACTAATTATTAACAGAAGATAAACACATTTTAAACTGGCACAGCAACATAAAACATGCAAAATTACTTTAGAAGGGAAACATTTTTCAATTGACATTTACCAAACACAGGCAAACTGACATTTGTGGGAACGTACTTGAAAGTCATGTCAGACACTGTTTCTTTGTAAATTGGCGATTAATTCAATGTTCCACAACTACCAAACCCACCACATCTAACCATCAGGAAAAACGTCCTATTCATATTATGCATTTCCATATGGGTTTACATTTATACAGTAATAACAATAATACATGCACACGAATACACAAATAATATGTAGTAACCAACGATGGCTCAGCTGACCTTATAGAGGACTTGTGGCAGGAAGTGCTGTCTTCGTACGGCAAACGGGAATAGGGCAGAGATGTTGGTGAGCACACAGGACAAGATGAGTGGGTCTTTGGTGTCGTAGTTCAACACGGCTTGTAGCAGCTCCATGCTCTGATCTATGGGCAACTTCTACACAGTGAGAGGCAGAAAAAGGGGGGAAACCTTCATATCATTATAATCAAACATCATTTTCCCATGCAGATTTTGTCGTTACTTGACATTGCTCCAATTACCTCCTCCTCCAGACTTTTGAAGATCTGTGTGACCGTACACTCCATGAAGAGAGTCATTGCATCCCACTGGACCACTGATGGAGACAGCAAGGAGCACAGGCCCTCAGCAGTCTTAGCTAGCATGGTGCAGAGAGAGAAGTTAATTCGCTGCACGTAAACAATGATAACCATAAACATGTAAATGAAACATAAATTACATATTCTACTCATGCAAACACACTCACACCTCAGTGGGCTGTGAAGTTTGCTCTATTAAATCTACTTAACTGCAACTTTTCAAGTCTAAATTAGTATCCCATAGTCCATAATGCTGCATATTTTATGTTAAATTAAAACAAATCCACCATATACTGCAAGTAAAGAGAAAATCCTCCCCAGCGGAGAATCAAAGCATGTTTATAAAGGGTCATCAATGGCCCTCTCTCTGATGCCTTGACAATGTGCCAAGACTGAGGCCAAACACTTACATGTGGTATCCCCAGTATCAATGGGACTGGTGACTTGATACTGTAACCATTCTGCTGCTATCTGGAAAGCCTCCAGAGGAACAATGCGACAAGCACTCCTCACCACCTCTCCCTGCTGCGCTCGAAACGCTGTTAAACATGAACATACACAAAGAAAAACATCAAGGGATAAAATAAGAGCACTGTTCTGAAGGCAAATCCACAACAATACTTACAATTGAAGAAAAAATTAAAGTCCTCGTCGCTGTCAAAGTCCACACGGGAGTACTCGCAACTGGGGTTATCATCTCTCGATGGGAATCCAGTCTGGAGAAAAAGAAATAAAACCTTTTGGTAACATCCTGTTTGGCTGCCATGTGCTCGAGGAATGGTAGCACTGAAATCACTGGCTCACTTTGACTAGGTTGGTCATAGACGCTCGGAGGTATTTAATGGCCATCTCGACAACAACCGCTTCCTTCGAGAGAGTCTCATGTCTGAACAAAGATCCCCAGGTAGCCAGAGTGGACGACTTTAAAAACTGCAGAAGAAAAAAAAAATCACAAGGGATCAAACACAGCTGAGGGATTTAGAGGTGAATGTCCAGCCAAAAAATTTTTTTGTCATCTCACCTGACTGGAATGTGTAGTGAAGGCTAAAACGGCCTCCATGTACTTGCTGATATTTGCAGGTACTTCAACCTCCACATCTGAACCCTGTGGGGAGATCATGACATCTGACAGTCTAAATTGCTAAAACATGCTTCAGCCATTGTACAGGATGAAAAAAAAAAAAAGACCACGTGAACACAGGAATTACTGTGTGGCTAAATTAGCATGAACTTGCCACTAATGCGCAGAGCTGGCCTCCCAGAGCACACAGGACCTGGCACAGCCTCTTCAAGAAGACGTAGCACCGCTCCACCACCTCCACTGCTCTAAAGGTACAGTATACACACAGGACCATAAGTCACAGCCAGATGTACTGAATTAACTGTCTTTTAATGACTGTTTTACATCCGTCTATATACTCCACATTAGGCGGATGTGTCTCATTACTTACTGTGATTCGGAGGATTTCTTACATATCGCCAGTCCATCTGCTGACCTGTAAGCAGACAGACACAAAACCATTCAATAACAGTGACAATGGTTGGTTGAAGCCTGTGAAGAGAAGAAGAGAAGCAGTTGTGCTCACTGGGCTGCAGAAAGGACGTAGTGGATGGCCACATCATCAAACAGCAGCATGAATGGTTTCCTATCCTCCAGCTTGCCCTGTGGCAGAATGACACAATTGATTACACTTGGCTTATTCATGTACATAAATATCAACTACAAAGTAGTCAGAGTGCACATACTTTCACAAAGGCGGCACACTCCTCTAAAATAGTTAATTTTAATATTAAAAAATCTGCACCTGGATCAGCATCAAATACACACAGCGAAAGACAGCTTCGAGAATACCTAAATACTGTGTTGGAATATTAGGAATTGTACAGTGATTCTCAGTGAAATACAGTCTTGACACAGCCATTTAAATTGTGTGATGAAGCTATTATGTGCACATGTCATCTAAATGTGGTTACAACTGCACAATGCAGAGTCAAGGCAATTTATGTCAAATAAGTCAAGCCTACAAGAATGTATATATAAATATCAATATAGTCGGCATATCAGTTTTGCGGAGTTGTCAAGAAAAGAAAAAAATGCAAAATTTGTATGCTTGTCACAGAATTCATAGAAAAAGACTCTTCCACAGCCCTCACTTCAGGAGTGTGTTGTAAATAGCCACATGGTAGTGCTATTGCTCCTGAGCTGCACCTGCACTTTTTTCCATCCCTCAATGGCCTGTAAAATCTATTTACAGCTATCAGGCAAGCATTATGGCTTAACCATGGCTGTGACTCACCTTCCGACTGATAGCAATGAGCAAACACTCCGCTGCCTCCAGCTGCAGCTCGGGTTCGCTCAGCAGCAAACACAACATCTCCAGTAGCTGACAGTTTTTGGAGGTAATGTGAGCAAGAGACACCCAGTCTATGTAGCCTGCGAGTGTGTTCAGCGTAGCCACAGCAACTCGACAGTAAACTCTGGCCTGTGTGTGGTAAAATAAAAGGACAAAAAGGGGGGGGGGGACGACAGAAGAGAGTGAAACAGAAGTAATCAATGTGAATAGATTAATAAGTCGTTCATTTTAGAGCAGAGATGCAGTGATGTTTTCTCACCTGCAGTTCATGTCCGGGTGACCCTTTCTGGATTAATAAAAACCAAAATAGTGAGAAATTCATCTTAATGCTACTTATATTGGCAAAATAAATGTTAAAGACCCCACTGACCAGCTTTCTGTGTTCCTCAACATTAATGTGCAGAATGGCCATCATGAAACTGAAGATGCTGTCCATGTTTTGGGTGAGCGTCTGCTGGATGTCTCTGCGTCGCTGGGTTGGCAACGTCTGAAAGGTGATCACGTCCTCGGCCAGCCTCAACAGGATCAACATCACCAGCTCGGTCTGTGCCTCCTATGAAAGGCGCAAGTGAATTTTAGTTTGACGTGACTCACAACAGCATAACAATTTGCTCACTAAGGCCACGAATATAATTAGCACTATTAATATTAACAAGTGGACAAGATGTTGTTTAGGTTCATAGATGACGAGATCTACCAGTGGCCACGTTGACGCCACATGAAAATGAATATGACTAATCCACTGGTGTTATTTGCATGCAAGTCATTACATATTCAGTATTCAAACTGCTTGCTAGCTGGCAAATGAAAACAGACCTCTTTTTTGCACAATATAAGTTACTCACCCCTTGGCTAGTGAGAGCCTCCATCTCTTTCAGCATATCTGGCCAATGTTGAGGCCATTCTCTCTTTATCATTTCCACTATGATTCGTGACAGGACATCTTTGATGTGGCTCTCCTCCTCCAGGATAGAAAGAGTACCCTGAGAAGACCAAAACAGGCATCAGATCAGTGTCTACGACTGTTTCATTTGAATCATAAGACAGATGTTTACGCTGTTAACAGCCTATTGCTATCCCACTTACATTTGACAACAGTTGCATGGCACACTCCTTCAACTGGACTTTCTCTTGCTGCTGCATGTTGTTCCATCGGAACCTGCAAGAAAAGCAAGCTTTCTTTCAAATATGCCACTTTTAACTTTTCTTATACTTGATTTGTGATCGTTATGTTTCACTCACTTGATGACGTGCTCCAGGATTTGCAAACCAAAGTGTCGCACCACAGCTGGCTGGGCTTTGTCGGCTAGTTGTAAGCCGCATGGGACACAGAAGGAGCTGCTCTCTTTAAACTCTTCACAAAACTGTCGCGAGAAATAAAACTCATTATATTACAGGGCAATTAAATAAACTAAGGTTTAGAAACAATACTTAAATTAACTTAGCATTACCGTATACGTGTAATGTGTCAGCTTCAAGAAGCTAAAGCAACAGCTGCTTCAGCATCAATACAATAATTACTTGAATAGCATAAAGCTAACCTACAGAGTACCCATTTAAGATCCAACGCTGCCATTTGGCAACAGTGGCTTTGTTAAATCTGGCTCTGCCTTTCATAACCCTCTGCAGGACTATCAGTATTTAACCAGATGTTAGCATTTCTATGAATGAATCAACTTGAGTCGACAGTGAATGAAGTGATGAGGAGATAATCATGGCATACCGACTAGCTCGCAAAGCATCTGGCCATCATCATTGCACATTTAGCAAACGTCAACTAACGTAAATGAACAGTTTGAGCAAGTCTTTTACAACTAGCCCTACTGATAAAAGTTGACTTTTTATTCGGCTACGCAAGCACTTGATTCTACTTTCACAGCAGCTTTAATACATGACAAGCTAACTAGCCGCTAGCTAGCAATCCATAACGATGCTACCTTTAGGGCCTCCAGTCGGTAAATTTGGCTTGTTTCTGCATCCATCATGACATTCACAGCTTTGATAAGCTGATCACACATTGCAGCCTCCTGGTCAGCCATGACTTCAGGTAGCGTGTCGCACACTGTTACGACGAAAGCGAGGGGCTCCCTTATGCAAAACACTTGCACTACAGTGAGCTGCGCTCGCTAAGGGAGAAACTAACGAGCACAAAATGTGATGTCTGCGTGTTTGAAGTGAACCATTGGTTTGAACCTTTGACTCGCCGTTGAATTGGAATCCTGGGAGTTGTAGTCGAAGCGCCAGTTTTAAAGGGTCGTCTATGTACGGACAGAGAAATCACTTCTGAGTTTAAATAAATGTCTGACTTAAGTCTGAGAACCTATTGAGCCCCATCGTGTTTGTCTTGTTTATTCAAATAAATGATTAATACAATGCATTATTATATGAATAGATAAATGATCAAATAAATGAAGAAAATCTTTCATAGATGAATTAAAAAATAATTACAATGAAATGTTATTTAATCGTTTTCTTTGTGAAAATTAAATTTCATTACAGATTAATTTTTAATACCTTTGTTAAAAGGATATTTTTATTACATAGTGGCTGTTTCATTATATCACTTTTTATGACAGTGGAATGGAGTTACCCTTACATTCAAATGATCAAATCATCATCAATTTATTTTACAATTTATTTGTATGAGTTTTTATTTCATAATATCTTATTTAGTTATTTAAAGATCCCCTCCAGACATGTACTAAGAAAAAATGTGTCTGATATGTTTTTTCCACCAAAGAATTTCCACATTAAAATCTTTTAAAAGGCATCTTCTCCTTATACCTCATTTAAGGGAAGGACAAGGAAAGATTTATTTTTATAGCACATTTCAACAACAAGGCAATTCAAAGTCCTTTACATAAAACATAGAAGGCATCAAGACACAATATAAAAGGAGACATAAAACAAAAAAAACATTTAGATAGAAATTAAGAGTTAAAATAAATCAATAAAATAGAATTTTAAAAAAAGAGATAGAAAATTCCTGAATCTATGAACATACAAATTTAGTTTCTTCCTTTTTGTTTCTGAAGTTTTCCTGTCAGGTGTTTCCAAGTCCATTCTCAGCTTTTGTTCACTGGAAGCTTCAAGTTTCCACATGTATATGCTGACTATTGGACCAGGATTGGCTTCCAAACTATTTGTGATGTCACAAATCGTGCTTGTAGACTTGTAGACTTAAAATCAATTTTTTAATGGGCACATAAAAAGTACACTTTCAGAAATGAATGTAAAAACAGCATAGTGTTGACATAGATTCTAAACATGCATCATTCTACACAGTGAAGCTCAAATTCAAAGGAACAAGAAGAAAAACACATTTTTGACTGGAGGGGGACATTATTTATTTATTTATTTTTATTGTTGTTGTTGTTATTATATTACACTTTACTATGCTGATTTTATTCTTTTTCATAGATCTTATTCTGAGCTATATTACTGTACTGTACATGCTACAGTATACTTTGTGCAATGTGTAAGATGTTGCGTCTCATACCCAGCTTGACAAATACTGCCTCTTTGATTTGGTAGATGGCCACCAACCCAAAGCGTCAACATTTGACTACCAGGACATGAGACTCATACATCAACTACCTTACACACTGCACCTTTAATGTGTCAAGCTGTTGCCTGATGAAACTCTTTGCCGTAACTCCACCCACTTTACGGTAAGCTTTTAACTTGTCAAATACGAGCAGAGTAAGACCTCCCACTTTATTAAACTCAGGTTGTTTTTATATACAGTCTATGGTTGTTCCCCATTTTTAATGTAAGCTTCATTTGCTGCTAAGAATCTTGTTGTCCAACTAAATGATGTGGAGTAGACGTGTAGAATTCACTTTGATTTTCTAAAAGTAGGGGAAAGGGGCACAGTTTCTTGTTAACAGCGGGCAGGTCTCGCTGGTGGGGTTTTTTTTTTTAATGCCTAAACGAGGCGGAGCTTGAATTCCAAAGTGGAATGAGTTTCCTCCCGATACGTCACTCTGGGATAGGCTGCAAGCTATCGAGCAACGCCGTCAGTCAACAAGAGTCCAGGCGGCTTACCTACGCGTCCTAGGGTGAGCAAAAACCTTGAAACTATCAAATAATTCCTCCATAGATTTATAATTAGTTTTATATGTAGCCAACAAATTATGAGGGATTGTTTCGTAGTGCCTTGCGCTCGCGACGAGCCGTTTAAAAAAGGCGATGCTCACACAACTACAACGGAAACTTTTGGCGTGAAGGCCTTGTTATTTGTTGCAACAGGTCCGCGATACTATTAGCGTTAACAGAAGTGTATGTCATTTTTTTTATAACTGTTGGTTGAATTTATTTTAAAAAAAGAATAACGATGTACTGTGTTTTTAATGCAGAACGGGACCTCCAAGCAGGAGAAAGTAGCCTTGCCCATCGCGGCTTTAGGCTGTAGGATTAAAGTGATCGCCAGTCCCACAGCTTTCGTCGAAACTGCCATTGGGGATTCATGCTGTGTTGGTTAGCTAAATGCGGTACGAAGCTAAAATGATGCCGGTGAGTTCATGTTTAATTCACTTAGCTACAAGTTTCAACCGTCTCCTAAATATTTTTCCCGACATTAAATCGCCGTACTAACCCCTGCAATGTTATCACTGTGAATTAACTGGACATTTAAATTGACGTGGTATGCTAAGGCGGTTGCGACTTTGTACCAGTAGCACAGACTTCTGCTGTGATGTTTATTAGCTGTGACAGCTGTGTGTGATCAGTGTGTGTGGTCTTAATTTACGTAATTTATTTGCCTTATGGGAAATTATTCAGTAAATACGCCTTTTTATTGTTGTTTTATCGTTACATGTCCTCTTGCGTATAAATGTCTTGTATGTTAGTTTGGGACAGTTGGTATTTACCTGACAAGACAGCCATTAACTGTGGGTAATTATTCGTCAATTCTATCCAGCTGAACGCTTTTATACAAACACCCATCCTGCTCAGAACACACAACAAGCAGAAGGCACCTGCCAAGTCTGACTGGCACTATCCTAAACTCAGCTCTGGACTCCTGCCATGTCATCACCATCATCATCAGAGCTCCATAGATTTTGCTGCAGTACGAGGCTGTATGTCTCAGCACTTCTTTGATGTTGTTGGAGAACAGGGACAGTGGTCGGTGTGTATGTGCTCATTGTAAAAAGATAGCATTTGCAACAAACTTTTTTTTAATAATGCAGTTTTACTTATTTTGTGACGTTGCCTGCTTTAAAGGAGTAAAGTTCAAAGAAGTTATGGATGGATTGGTAACTAGTAAGTGTTTAACCCAGCTTAAATTCTTATGTCTAGTATTGATTTACCTGAGAATGTCATGGCAAATAGGGCTACAACTAACATTTTTTTTCGATTAGTCGACCAGTCTTTTTTTTTTTTTCGATCTATCATTAATTCAATTAAAAAAAGAGAAGCAGCAAATTCTCACATTTTACTTAAACCAGAGAATGTTTGGCATTTTGGCTTGGCAATTAAGTGATTAATCTGACATCAAAATGATCACTTAATAAACTAATTGTATCAAATTAGTGCCATTTCAAGTAGTTTAAAGAGGAAAGGGCAGTCCCTATCAGAACATGAATACTGTAATATTCAGTGTTTTTTGCCTCAGCTTCTCTGGTTAGTTTTGGACCGTTGTGTCTTTTCTAAACAAATATGTTAAGTCATATGCAGAACAACACACAGTTATACTTTCTTTACACTGATGTTATCAACTAATGAAAAAAAAAACATGTAATCCTGGAAATTAACTCAAGTTCTGCTAATGTTACCCTTCTCTGCTCAGACCTAATGATTCCAGTAAAACAGCTTGATCAGTGAATTAATCATCTTAGCTGTGGAAACGATCCGTATTTGGATGACTCCTGTCTGGTGTATGACCTCAGTCTGCTACTGGCATGTAGTCAGTTATTATTATCAAGCTCTCTTCTTGTGGACACCAATATAAGTTGGCACCCTTACATGTTTCTATACAAGATCTGTTTCTTTATAGGCCAGACCTTGGTAGAGCCCCCTTTATCGCAATTCTGTCATGCAAGAATATGTGTGTGTTTGTGTGTGTTTTGGTGTGTTCGAATGAGATGCAGCTTCTGGGGTTCGCCTGATAAACACAAAATGGCCTCTATATAGCCATGTCTGATGCACGGTATTGTCTTAGAAATTACACTCATAGCCCATGACCCTGCTTGTACAGGCCAGGGGCTTGGGGATGGTGACAATGTAGTGTTGTAATTGCTGGCTGGGATAGTAAATAGGGGGTCACTGTTTCCTGAACACAATGAGCTGTAGGGGCTCTTTAATGGCGTGTTGTGGAGAGCACATTGTGCGTGTGTGTGCTTGCGCTGTTGCAGCACCCTGATAAGGGATGCTCATTCTTTATTGAACCATACCATGGTATAACTCATTTACCCCTCATTTACTGTTATCACTGCTTTAATCAGTCTTTGTTCAACAGACACGTATTAATGGAACATTTAGATTTGCATTCTTTGCTGGTTTATTAGCTCATATTTCATTTTTTTGTACCTTCTTGGATTTTTGGCAGGATAAATTATATTCAATAAAATACTTTACCAACAGAAAATAACAAAAAACAAACTGGAAACAAACTATGTTAATATTAGTCAGGGAAAAGTTTCTAGCTGATGTTGGATTTCAAATGTTGAAGGCTCAAATCTCATAACTTCCTCAGTCATCTCCCATGACACGATTTGCTTGCTGTCTAGATAAACTCTTTTTTTTGTACTGGGCCTGCATTATTTACTGTTTTCTTTATCCACACCCACTTGTACAACCATATCTCAACCGCAACAAATCTCAGTGTTGCTAGACTTTGTGGTGATGTTATGATGGTGGGAAAATGAGGTGATGCTCTGAGAAACCTGATTTTGCTGCATGTGTCAACAGAAACCTGAGTAAGCTTTCTTTGCAGCCACCACAGGCTTTGTGTTTTTACTCTGTGGGTAAGTGTCGTGGTTACATTTAAGCGGACAGTCACATCAGTGATAGTCAAGGACATTCAAGGGTAATGTTTTGACTTTTATGTGAAGAAGAAGACTTATAGGGATGAGTATATTAGTTGAAACAGAGTTTGACTGACAATGGCAAATATAATGGCAATAATTTGGAGCAGGAAAAAGCTGATAGCTGATTACTCTGCTGATATCAAACTATTTAATATTTGATTATAATATCAGTATAATTAATCAATTAATTTGGAACTGATCAAACTATTACTATTACTAATTCAGATGGGAGCAATTTTAATTTTTTGAGCTATTGTTTTCACTTCAAGTCAGTAATTCCAGTTGAGAAGTTGACTGTTGGACACAGCGCAGCTATTGGCTACAATCAGAGCTGAATTCCGCCAATACCAGTAGTTTGTAAATTGGAGGTAGATTGGCCAAATTGGCCAAACCGATGAATCAGTCTACCTCTAGTTTGTAATGACAGGCAAGCTTGTTATCTGTGTTTTGTCTTCACAGCACTGAGTACTGTAACATGTTGTACACAAGGCTCATTTTATATTCACAGGGCAGAACAAAGAATATTGGAGAGAATTGATAATCTTTGAAAGAACCTGAATACTTGTCTTGAATGCATACTGTTGGGTTGTGCAGTTCACCAATGCAATGATACTACCATCCTAATAGTCTGGCTGGAGTCACCTGAGCAGGTATTGATGTACCCACTTTGGAATATTGAGTGACTCGCACCTGTAAGGAATCCTAGTAAAAAGTGCAATTACACATTGCAGTGGTACAACTCCAGAAAGACCTTTTCAAGCAGTGAGAGCACTGCGATAGCTTTGTCTACCTGTCTAGCCATGGGGAACAGGGATGCCATGGTTCAGAAGTGTACCCAGAGTGGTCTGGGAATCAGCCTTCTAGGAAACTTGTTCCTCTTTTTTTGACTTAATAGTCCCGGGAACTGGGATAAAGCAGGAAATGAACTAAGGCAGGAATCAAAAGTGCCTTTAGTGCCATTCTGTTTGCACTTTTACCACATCTGAAGAGACATGAAGATAAGGTAAATTAGAACGCAGACTTTTTTTGTTACATTCTTTTCATAATCTACTGATGTGCGACTCTGATGTTTTAATGGACGTTCCGTTTGTTTAAATGTCAACCAATTAAAGGAATAGTTCATTCAAAAGTGAAAATTTAGCTTAGTGGCTACAGTGAAGATTCTAGCTTTAAAAAAAGATTGTAAATAACATCTTTTCAAATCAGCTTGGGATCTAGGGGCTTCTGGAGACCTGGCTTATGCCAGAAAAGTTGTATGGAGCCATTTTATTTATTTGTCCAGTTGTTTTATGTTTTAAAACAAGTCCCGATCTACTTTAGTTGGGAGAATGCTGCAACGCTGTTTTACTGTAAAGCTCCAGAAATGTTTTATGGTACTACTATGATACTATTTTTTGTTTTTGTTTTTTTTTTACAAATGTTGCAGCTGAATGAGGCTACTCTGTGTACTCCTGTTTGTTAACCCTAACATTTTCTTCCTTGCCCCCTTATCCCCCCTTATGCAGCATAAAGAAAGAGAGAGTGAATGAGAGATGAAGGAGAGTAATACACAAAGCCATTAGGGAGTTTTCTGCTGCCTCGTCTTTTTGAAGGACTGCTATACTGGAACTATGTCAACTCTTGAAACTATGGCAGGGAGAACCAAGACGCACACACATGAAGATAATACTGCAGTATATTACAAACCCGCTGTAATCGTATTCAAAGGTGACTCCCTCAACAAGGCCTAGTTTACTCATTTGCCTACTACAGCAATATCTGTAATTGGAAGTATGTGTGGAGAGAAGGCCCAGCAGCCCTAAGGTGAGACCCCTGAGGCGTGGTCAAAGACATGGCCCCTGTCATCTCTGCTGCTGTCGCACTGCTCACTTTCCCAGTTGTCCCATTTCTCCCCTAGGTGTTATATCTTAAGCCATGAGTATGTAGTAGTCAATCCCAATGTATTATATCAAGCCTGTCTGACACTCTGCCTTATTTGATCTGACTACATTCATACCGTTCCAAGGCAGGGATATAGTCAGAACTAGCTTTGATACCTAAAGTATAAAATTTGCACAGTTTTCATTTATCTTTGAAGCATACTTACGGTTTTGGGGGGGGGGGGGGGGTGCACTGGAATGCACCATCAGCCCTTTTTACACAGAGTTTGTGCAATATTGCAGCAACAAAGACCCTTCTCTACGCCACCTTTGTTTATTTACACTGAAAACGCAATTGCGTCATAACGCCACCCCACTGTGATTTTTAGATAGCAAGCCGGCTTTCCGCAATTAAAAGAGGCGTGATGAGTAACACAGCAGCGCTGGAGTCTAGTGTGACATTTTATATACGTGACGAACAGCGCTTTATAAGCAGTGGAATAACATGACAATAACAATCATGTACCGTTGTGGCGGATGAGCTCGTCCCTTCTTGGAGCGCAAGTAGCTTCCGAACCTTGCGTTGTCTCCACAATTTGTAAACATTTTTGGTTGTTTTTTTCTTCTTCCTTGAGTTAGCTGCTAACTGCTGCTAGCTGCTTTTAAATCTCCCGGTTGTGGGTCGCACACAAACCATGTTGACAAAACGTCACAGCCCTGTCACGTCTTTCCGCCTTGCTGGCTCACTTAATTTATACAGAAGTCGAGGTGCAACAGGCCTGCATTAACCGGGCTGTGGAATAGGGGTTATTGATTCCCTTTTGTGGCGCGTCCACTTTAAAAGCGATGTCGATTTCAGAATTTACAAGGTGTGCCTGAAGGCACCATTAAGGCCCGCCTGTAAATGACACACAAATGTGGTAACTTTAGAGACCGTCAGCATAGTTGTTTTTTATTATATTATTTTGTTAACATTTACCCGCCAGTGTGGTGGATAGTAGAAGATTTACTCGCCAAATGGAAAATCTTGGTGTAAAGGTATTAATTTTAGACCCTGATTGTGAATCATTAATATTAGTCAATTCATTAATATTTATGGTTTTTATATTCAATCTTTTATCAGAAGGAGGTTGTAATCAGGTCTCCCTGCAACCATTGTAACACTATAATACGCATGGAATCACAGGTTCAGATTAAATGGACTCTTGCAACATTATGACAAACTGGAAAGCTGCACCTCAATGCAGTGAGGTATAAAGGGCGAACTTTTACAATGACTGATTCAAATCAACAGCAGGCTTCTCTACAACTGACAACTGAGTAATGATTTTTAACTTATTTCTTGAGTAAAAATTGAATGATTATAACATGCATATTTTTGTACCATATTATATTTACTAATTATTTTGACCCTTAAATTATCAATTTAATTTTGGGCAATAATATGATTATTTTTTCTTTTTTATGAAGAATACATAAGTTCACATAAATAAGATTAATTAGTCTTGTGGCAGTACCAGTTTGAACCATAGCTTGTAGGAAAAGTGGACACATTAGCAAATTTCAGCTTTGAAAGAGGGAAACATTAAGGACCAAAATAAAGTGAACTGATTTGAGCAGAAAATCTATTCCTTACTGATGTTACATAGAAAAGGGGACATTAGCAATTATTTTTTTAAAACCCCAAACTAAGATGAGTTATCTCCGATGTTGCTGTGAGTGTTTTTGGTTAATGGTAAACAGACTTGCATTTATATATCCCTTTTCTACACTTCTGACCACTCAAAGCACTTTACAACACTTGCCACATTCACCTATTCACACAGATTCATACACTGAGGCAGAGGCATGCAAGATGCTGACCTGCTCATCAGGAGCAATATAACGCTTTCTATCCAAAGCACCACACAATACTTCTATGCTCAGTCATTCACACATACACTTTGGGGTTCAGGATCTTGACCAAGGACACATTGACATGCAGCCGGAGCCAGGAATCGAAACAAGACCTTCCGATTAGTGATTGACACGCTCTGCCACCCCAGGTGGGGCTCAGGAGGTAGAGTAACATTATAGTAGTGTGTGAATTCCCAGTGACTGGATGGGCTTTCATTTGCAAGTTATCCTGGTATTGCAGAGTAATTCAATTATAGTACAATCCCCTGTGATTTGTCTATTCATGGAAACGGGAAACTGCAGTGGCAGTGCAGATCACTCTTAACTCAATATGCAACCAATTGAATTTGGACAATGATCTTGAGAGACTAATGCAGTAGAATTGACCCTCACAAGGAGAGGGTGGATTTCAAGGTGGGAAATGCGGATTGATGTGCTACTAGGCCTGCTTGAAATACTGTATGTAACAAGGATCAGCTTGTTTAAGATTTTCCTTTTCCAACAATTTCCTGCTAACTCCTCTGTTTACAGTATGTACCCTACTCTTGCTGTAGTGCACATGTTTGTTATCTAAGCTATTAGTGGGAGTGACACACACACACACACACAACTCAGCATTCCTCCCTGTAATTGGTTATGGGTACAATGTGCCTTTGAGTGCTCTCTCTTAACTGGAGAGGCTTGAAAAGCCTGTTCACCTTGGGCCTGCATTCAATTGCAAACATACTTTTTTGACTGAATAAACCAACAGTCTTATTTGATTTAATAAACAAACTGAATCATTAAAAAGTTTCCACACAAAGAAGCTGGCTTCCACGCAGTAACCGAGAACAACTGTTGTAGTATATCTTTGTTTTCATCTCTCTTTCTCAGTCTCTCGGCCCTTTTCAACAGAGTAGGCTAAGTGCATGCTGGCAGCTGCGGTCAATGTCTTCCTCTTAGATGTGTTCTTGTTACAGTGTCTTTTGTGTGAGGGTTACAGCCTTTCATCTCTGAGCAGGGCACATACACCTCGTCGTCTAGAACAGATGTTCTTAAGCATATGCTATTGATACCGAAGAAAGTGTAGTTTTTTGTCACACTTGAGTCACTGCAGTACTTAAATTATTTAAACACCTCAAACCAGGCACTGAACAGTGAAGTGTGCTGATGAGAATGAATTACTCAAAATGATATTCTCTCTGAAACTATAGGCATAGTGGCTGTAGCCTAGTTGCATGCTATTGAATTTAAGCTACTATACTACTGAGCCAGCAGTGTGTTATAAGGCTATATTTTTATATAGCGGATTAGCTTAATCCCTGAGATATTGCCCGAATGACCTAGCCTTATAGCTGCTCTGCTTTGACTATATCTGCAGTGCAAACGGCATTTCTTGGCTATAATTGTCAGTTTGCAATTTTGACCTGTCACACCAGTTCCAACGCTGGGAGATGGCTTTCACTTAGCTGATGCCGTGATAGAATTAGAAATCCATCGGTATAATAGCGAACCACAGCAGCAGAAGCAGCTTGTCCACTTCTCCTTCCCCAGGGCAATCTTTTTGCCCTGTCTCAGGTAGGAAGGAAGTGCAATTCAGCAGTTGCTTCTGTCATCCACCCCGATAGACAAAAGGCCAAGTGTAGCAGATTTCTGCCAACCTATACATATATACAATATACAATTCAAATTGGTACTCAGCTTCCTGGTTGTGTAATGCTACCTAAGGTGATGCTTGCTACTGTTTTGTCAATTTTAAAATAGGCCTATCGGGTTATTATTGACCTGTTTAATTTTACATCCTGTTGTATCTATGAATATTTAATAAGTTCAAGTTGTCTGGAGGGGAGTCAGGGCACTTTTCTCCCCTATCTGTCTTTGGAGACCACTCAAGGCATGGTTGTTTTCCCCTTAATCAAGCTAGCAGAGGCTCTGCTGTAGGGCTGGGCATTATGAAGTGAACCAAATGTTATAATCACTAGATGACTTTCTCACATTGATATACACCGATCAGCCATAACATTAAAACCACTGACGGTTAAAGTGAATAACATTGACCATGTCGCTACAGTGCAATATTCTGCTGGGAAACCCTGGATCCTGGCATTCATGCGGATGCCAATTGACACAAACCATCCGCCCAAACACTCTTGCAGATCAAGAAACAGAAGAACATCCACATGAATACCAGGACCCAGGGTTTTCCACTACAACATTGTACTGTAGCCATGATCAATGTCATTCACTTCATCTGTCAGTGGTTTTAATGTTGTGGCTGATCGGTGTAGTGCACATCACAGTATCTGTGGCTTGAAAAATTTCACGTGAAGTCGTCTAGTTGATTCACACTGGTCTGCTTATCATGAAAAGTCAAACTGGACCTGCCATTTTCAGCCATACTTCTGCTGTGTTAATTCAGACAGCAATACTGTGTATTGTGATAAACTGTGTTTCTAAAGCATTATGAATATGCAAATATGTATGAAAACAGGCCTGATTAGCTTAATTAATTGTGTAACTGTAGCACATGTGTGCATCTTAACGCGTAAGCAGTGACAGCATGCATTAGGTGGATGAAGGTCAGCAGCAAAATGCTAACTCAAATATATCAGGCTCGGACTGGGTAGTGGTGGTCCTGGATCATTAACTTTAGTGCTGAGGAGAATTGGCCAGTGTATGCATTGACACTCCCAAGACTCCATTCCCCCCTCATCAGTTTTTCTGTTTAGTCCCCCACCCCCTCCCTCACTCTGTTGTCTCTCTTTCACTCTCCAAATATTAACAGGGTCATTTGAATGTCCTACATTGCTGAGAAGTTGAGATGATGTCAGCTGCTCTGCAGACTCTGAAAATGTCATTTATTATGGGAAATTATTTCAGTTTAGTTCTCAACTACATTCTACAAACAGTAAAACTATTTTGTTTAGCTGACAGGAAAGGAAGTCTTGGTTTTGGCTTTCTTCTCCAGGGTGGTCCACCACAATTAGGTCTTCTATGGCCAGTGACGAACACAGGGGCAATGTCTATTTACAACTTTCTGTACTGTAGATTACTGAAAAGGGTGACTAACTGCTGACTCCGCTCTATTGATGGGGATCTTTCATTTACATCCCTATGGAACAAAGCAGTTGAATCAGGTCCTGTGACTCAGACCACTATACTCTTGCTTCTACATTCACATCATCACTGAGACAAAACAAACGTGTGTGTGTGTGTGTGTGTGTGTGTGTGTGTTTCTGAGGCCAGTTTTAGAGGAAACATCACCTGCCCACTCACTTAGTAAGCTTCATTTGAAGAAGAAAAGGGGAATAAAGCTACTTATTTTAAGGTTGTTGTCTATTTTCCCAGTGCACCCCACAGTTAAAAAGCAACCCAAATACTTTGTTTCTGCACCACGGCTACAGCTGCTCCTCTTGCTCACCCCCCAAGCCCTTTGTGCTTGTGACCCCCCTGACCTGTTCCCACCATTGCTCCTGTAGGCATAGCCGTTCACAGCAGCGTGCTTAGAATAGAAAAACCTGACAGTCTAACAAGGAGGTTTAGGACGCTAATAACAATACTATTCTAACAATTATCCACTTTCTAGGTTATTCTTATTCTTGGGTTGGTGCTTTTCTGTTGCGGCACTATTGAAGTCACTGTGCAGGCATTGCACTGTACCAAAACCTGGGGCTAAAACGGAGAGGTTTAATTAGTTCTAGTTGTGCCATGCCCTGGGACACCTACAGTATATTATAATATTGGTTTCATCTCTCCTAACGTGTGATCAGATGGGAGCATACATCTGATTACAGAGAGATATCATTTTCATGTTTACTGTCAGTGTTATAAAATATCACTTAAGCAGAATATAACGTTTCACTCCTTGATGTACATTTTCCTGTTAATATTTTTTATTTACTTTTTGACATAGGATTCTTTATTTTATTAAATTAGACTCCCAATGCCTATTATAACTATAAAGATAAATAATATCCTGCATAAGTATCATGCACGTGAAATGCCTGCATGTGTGATGCTTGCTGTAAAAGAGCTCAATTTTCTGCACAGTTTCAATGTTGTTGTTTTTTTGTCTGCAGTTGCTTAAGGCTTACACATTCTACTTCTATCAGTGACAGCTTCATTGAGACAGTCCATTTCTTTTTTTGATAGTCTCAAACCAGTCTCTACCATCTGTCAGTCACACACTGCAATTCAAATGCAGTGTATTCAGATTCCCCCATAGAGTGCTGTGTGTGTGTGTGTGTGTGTGTGTGTGTGTGTGTGTGTGTGTGTGTGTGTGTGTGTGTGTGTGTGTGTG
>JBBPCS010052999.1:0-18587 GCA_037974645.1 Hollardia meadi
GACTATTCCGTTAAAATAAAACGTTGTGAAACGTTGTAATGTTGTGAAGTTTGCAAATCTTTTCAATAAATGTTGACGGTTGGGCATGTGAATAATATGCACAAGCAATTTCATTAGACTCTTTCTCCACCTCCCTACACATGCATTTTGTGTAGTATAATTAATTTGCCAAAAAGACAAAAGATACAATTAACAAAGTCGGTGAATTTGACTGATAGCATTATTTTTTAATTTATTTTCAAATTTTCTATAGTTATTGCGATAATATCGTGATATAACCGTGGAGTGAAAATCTGATATCATGACAGCCCTAAACTGATATTATTCCATTATGACTTCCTCCTCTGTGTGCCTTAATTAATGCTGAGGCCCTTTTAAAGATAAGGGCAGGACACAAGCGGGGAGGACTCCTTAAAGTTCACATAGACTTTGATGCTATAAGTAAAAGGGTTAGTGCTGGAGGGAGGTATGGATTCAAGGGAGGGCTAATAGTCTATTATTGTGTGGTTTTCGTTTTCATAGTTCGTACGTGAGCTAATGGCATGCAGCAGGGAAAGTTTTTGTGCTGATGACGGTGTATAGTTTCGAAACGGAGTAAACAAGTAAACAAGAGAAGTGCTGAGGCATGAATGTATTAGAGCTTGAACCAGCAGACAGCAGGCTGGACTGACTACACACACACAAACACACACAGTATGTATTCAGTAAGCACATCATAATCATATCCACACAATGTCTGTTTAAGAGATGCCACTGCGAAGTGAAAACAGCAAAGACGTTACACTAACACGTGGTTTCGGCTGAGAGATGAAACGGTCTGACACAGTTTCCAGCAGGCTTCATCAGAGAAAAAAAAAATGCTTAAAGGAAGGCTGTGAGAAAACCACACAAGGGCAATTAAATATTTAAAATTTGCCTTCAGGTGATTGTAAAATATGCTTCCTCCTGCCACATAAGAGCTTAGAATGTATCTCAATGATTTGTACTGTAAGTATTTTCAGATTTAAAGTCTTATCCAAACAGAAGCAGAGTAGTTAATTACAGTCACTTTTAGAAACTATTACAAAGGAGTTTAAGGGTAAGAGGACACAGTCTGTTGGCACCAAATGGTAGCAAAGTTACTGTGGTCCAGTTAAGTTGCTATTTGTTCTTTTTTAGAAGGGGTGACACATTCTACATCTTATGTCAGCATTGCTGTAGAGCAAATAGATTATTTAGGGTGCTTTAACACCTAATCTATTTGGTCCAGTCTTTCTGACTTTTCAGCTTGATCTGAACCAGAATTACAAGTGTAAAACCTGCCCCGGACCACAGCGCAGACCAAAAAGCCGGACCTTGGCCTGACGAAAGAGTTGGTCTTGGTTTGGATCAAATTGAACCGTGGTTCTGTTCTTGTCTAGTGTGAAAACATTTTTCAGGCAATCAGACCAAGTACAGGAAGTTACAGCAGGGTATCTTCATAACTAGAAAAGGGAAAAGGGAGCACATGAGGAGAAGGAGAAGACTACGTTTCCTAATTTAAATATAATGTCCGACGACATTAAATAACTCATAAAAATGCAGACACTATATTCAGAGAGGATGAGACAGAGAGGATATTAGAGGACGGAAGAGCAACGCCAGCAAAAGGTACAGAAGCTGTTCATTAATTTTCCTCTAGTCATTCAAACGATGATACAAGGCTACCCATCGGTTTGAACCAATCTATGATTTGAACAAACACTGACGCACAAGAGACAGACACAATCAATCAGACTCATGCCAATCAAGTATTGGGTCATGTTAAGATCTTTAGTTCGCTGGCATAATTGCAATGTGAAAGCAAAACCAACCAGATCAAATGTATACCATGTAGCAAAAACATGAACCTTGGTTCGGACCTTGGTACGGACTTTCAGGTGTGATAACGCCCTAAATCATGTCTTCACTTCACACATAAACATTGACACTGAAGCCATACAAAAAATGTGCCATAAAACCCAAACCTTGTGCTAAAACAGGCTACAACGTTGGCGGAGAGCTACAGCATTTCAGTCAGGACCACTATGGTCAAAGAAACTTACAACATATGTAGATTACCATTTGCATTAAGTTATATTTGGAGGTATGGCTCTGTTCTGGGAGCTCTCTGCCCTTCCACATGCCTATGTGTAAAGCCTAAAGCAGGGAGAGCACACCTCCTTGCCCTTTCATGTGCCTACATGGAAAGGCTAAGGCAGGGAGCTAAGCAGCAAATAGGTGGATGTGGGTTGCAGAGGGGCTTGTAGAGGAAGTAGGAAGAGTAGGTAGGTCAAAGCACCTTAAATAGTGTGCCCTGTATGAGATTTGTCAATTAAATGCATAGAAGATAATCAGCTGATGTGGGCTCGCTTTTAGATCAGCTGATTTAGCTGAGATTGTGAGCTGAGTTTGACTTCCATGGTCTGCCTGAACTAACGCAATGCTCAATTAGTGGTAATTCAATTCAAATTCAATACCATGATCAATCCTTCCCTTTCCCCATTTGATTTTGACTTAACATAAATGCAAAAATAGTTTGTGTTTTAATGCAGGTTTAAGTATCACATCCTTAAAGTACTTGATGTACATACACGGTTTAAGAAGACAAACTGCAGATCCTGTTTGCTCCCTCAATAGATGAAGGGTAAACAAATCCCTTTAAAGACCTGCATAATATGATGGAGGGGCCAAAACTGTGACTCATTACAATTATGGTCTTGTCACAGCAGCTTGATTCACTCCACCACTGCAGCTCATTAACCCCCCCTCAAATCTTCATCGCACCTCTCCAGCCGACAGCTATAAAGCAGCATAATAATATGGACAAACTATGTTACATAATATGTGCCTTTACATCCACAGCTGTGCATCTGCACTGATAATCCTATACTACTTTTTATTGTAAAGAGCTTGTTGGAATTTCCCAGAGGCCAGTGTGATATATTCCAATTGCTTCTTTTATCCAACAGTTCAAACCCAACCCCAAATATATTTAATTTACAATGATATAAAAACACGTGCTGCAAATGGTTAGAATTTCCTCTTGATAAATTGCTGGAACATTTAATTAGTTATATATTATTATTTTGTGTTGAGTCAGTCCCTTTGGACAGTTGTTGCATTTTTTCATCCGATGTAACATTTAGCATAATGCAATAGAAGTGTAAGAAATGTTTCTGAATCAATTTAATTTGGTGTTTAGTGTTTTATTAATTTAGTGTTGACGTCTTCGCTTTTTTTTTTTTGCGCTCTTACAGCTGCTCTCATTTAAACATGCTACCAATATTCCCAAAAGGTGGGACCTAAAACATTTTCTGCACATTGAAACTACAGCAACGATGATTATTATTCTCCAGTGTGCAGCCTTGAGTTAACTCACCAATCCTGTAAATGTGTGTAAAATTGGCAAATAAGGAGTTTCCAATATATATCCAAAGCAAATTTTGTTTTGTTCTCCTTTGAAAGGTCTCATTTTGTTCATTTTGCTGTTGGACTGTCGTATCTGGAGGAACAAAGTGATATTACGAGACAGGATGGGCCGGGGCTAGCTGGTTAGCATGCCAACTTGAGATATCTCTGCAACACAATGCATATGACTTATATGCATAGGGTTGAGATAAAGTCAACACTGCTTTTTTTAAATGTTAGTTTTTTATTAGTTTCATTTTTTGAATGTTTCAAACTTTAAAAAAGGCCATATCTAACAAATTGCTTGAAGAGTTGTCTACATAGCACAGTTGTGCTGCTTCACAGTCAGGCTGTATTATCGTCTCATTGTTGGTCTGTAGTGAAAATATCTGCGGGCCAAGTAACAAGCGTTGATATTTTCCACAGTAATAAAGCTAGTGCTGGCTTTGTCAACTGAACAGGTGGGAGAGTGTCTGTGACCACATTAAAGCTCGTTTTTTTTTACTGTTTCACCACACAGATGGATGTAAAAACGTACTCATTAGCACCACAATAGATTTGGAGCTTTAAAAACTGTCTCTGAATGCAGCATGACAATGAGCAACATTCACATGTGTGAGCTGAGAACAAACTGCAGAGTAGTGCAGCATCCAGAAGGCCGAATGACACTTAATACTAATACTGTACATCCACAAAATGTCACAGGCTGGACTGTGACCATTCAATTGCCTGTTTCCATGGCCTCAGTGTCACCTGTGTAAAATCGTTGTCATAACCTCTTTCTCCACACAAACCTCTCTCCTTCCGCAACTGCTCTCTCTCTCTCTCCTCTATTCTTCTCCCACATACTTCCATTCTCTTTTTTTTCTCTCCTCTCTCCATATCTCCTTGGCATAAGGTTTGTGTAACTCTCTTAATGCAACATGGCTGAAAACTGACACTTTGGTCATTTAAATTTCTTTTCAGAATCTTTTTTTCTTTTTGTATTTGAAAAATCAAGTAATTATTCATTATGTTTTTCAATCGGTACAGTTCTGGCTTGCGGTTGTATGCCTCTGCACACAAGTCAAGTCTGTCCAGACGCATATAATATACAGTATGTAGTGACTGATAGAGAGCTTGGTCACATGGTGCAACAACAATCACCTGAAGCTCAATATCAACAAAATCAAAGAGTTTGTGGTGGACTACAATGCTTTAAATAGGGATGTTGCTGCAAAGAAGCTTTAAATTCTGAAACATGGACTCTTCACACACATGTTCAACCCGGCAGCACAGAAGATCTAAACAATCAGCACAGTTTGTGTGAAATTTTGTCATCATAAGCGTATGGATTCTTGAGTTATGACAAAAAACTAGTTTAATAGGTCACAGTGACCTTGACCGTTGACCTCTGACCACCAAAAACTAGTTAGTTTATCCTTGGGACCAGGCAGACATTTGTACCAAGTTTGAAGAAATTCCCTAAAAGCCTTCCTGAGATATAATGCTGCCGACAAGGGGGGCATAAAAATCAAATGACCAAAAGATACACTGACCACCTTGCATGGTGTAATTAGCATAATTAGCAACTGCAAACATATCCCTTCCCTCTTTTTTCTGTGTATACACCCATTTCATCGCACACCTCTCACAATGCCTCTTTCTTTTGTTCCTAAACCTCGTTTTTGCCTGAACCCTGTCCAATTCCACCTCTCACTGGGATTGACGAACTCATCAATGCGGCATAATCCTCCTCAAAGAGTCACATTTTTGTCTGAAAGCTCACGAATGTACATTCATCCTCTGAACGCAAGCCTCGCACAACACTCCCTCGCCCTCGCCTCCGTTTTTCCTATTTTTCCGTTATCTTGTGACTTCCTCCTCTTCATCTACTGTGGCACTGTCTCTCTTTGACATGAGGAGTCCATTCCATGTGTCTCTCCATCAGCCGACACTGTGCCCCATGACGGCGAGTCTGCCAACACTGGCCATCAGCCTAACAGCGGCATCCCCACATGACACCGGTTAAACTGGAAGGTATAGTGTGAGAGACAGGGAGAGTGGTGTGTGTGTGTGTGTGTGTGTGTGTTTGTTGGTTGGTCGGAGCGTCCTCTGTGTGTGTGCATGCTGTATCTGTCTGTGTGCGCCTGCGTATGTGTAAGTCACGGTAAGTGGTGCATGCCTTAGGTGAGTTTTGAGAGCAACCATGCATTCATGAGTTTGTGTGTGTTGATGTGTGTGTGTGTGTGTGTGTGTGTGTGTGTGTGTCAGATTGGTTCTCTGTTGATTTCTTCATGAATGATTCAAAGCGTTCTCTCTCACACACACACACACATATATTGAAACTCTCCATCTCACTTGGCATATGCCTCTGCGAGTGTGTATGAATGTATATGTGGAGTGTCTGTGTGTCTTGATGCATTGAGCCTCCATGCTTTCAAGTGTGCAGATGTGTGTGGGTATGTGTCGGTATGTGTGTGTGTGTGTGTGAGAGAGAGAGAGAGATCAGAGAGGCGGCCTGAGGCTGTGGCCAGATCAGATTGAGTTAGCAGTGCAGAGCAGAGCGCAGCGATCAGGAGGAGATGCTCAGCCTTAATCTGATTGCGGCTCCAAACTCTGTAAACTCGGCTGGCAGAGAACCACTGAGGACAAGTCTGGGACCTCAGACAAACAAACACAGACACACACACCCAAAAAGGTAGTCTGAAAGATCTGAAAGATATTAAATATACAGTCAAACAAAACAGAAGATCAGCAGATCCTCATGTTTGCTGGAACATTTTTTGTTGTTGTTGTTTTTAAACACTTAAAAGATTAATTAATTGATTATGATAAATGTTGTTGATGGATTAAATGACTAATCGTCTCAGCATTATCCAATAGTTTGCTTAATAAATATCATAGATGTTTTAAAAAGAAACTGGATACAGCATAAGGGGCACGGCCTCATTCATTCATATGAAAACTGCTCAGTGGTGCCATGAGGCCACACATTTTCAACTGACTAGATTTTTAAAAAATGATGCCAATCTTCAACATTGCTCCCACATTGTGCGAGCCGGATAACTTCCGGTATAGCTCTCCACTAAAAGGAAAAGAGCAGATGAAATGATTTAACCATGAAGCTCTTCTTAGACTTTCAAAATGTTGTCAGACCAAACGGATCAAATTCTAAAAATCATTTCATGGGCAGGGGTGTGTCCAGAAGGGGGCGTGTGGCAGCATTGGCCACCACTCAAATCAGAGGGCTGTACTACAACGGGAGTGTGACCTTCATTAAATACAAGTAAATAAGAAATGGTAAATTAATACTATTCCAACATACAGTATATGTTGGTTTGAAAGTTAAATGTGTAGGGGTATGGATATACCCATACTCGTAACTAGCTTCATCATGTGAAGTGATATAACCAACTTGTCCATACTCTTTGTCTCTTTTTGTTTTATATTAATGCAAAAAGACTCAATACATTTTGATTAACAGTAAAGAAAACAATGTGAGCTTATGGGGAAATCAGAGGAGCACAGAAAATGAAATGAGAGCTGGTATCAGGTATACAGGACAGGCATTATATAAATGGTGTTGGTCCGTGTGGGCTTGTGAGTGTTTGACACTACACTCAAAGGTCAGATCAAAACAATGAGTATATTTTCTATTCTAATGAGACTGGGGGTTCCCAGAGAAATAAACACCTGTACTGTCTATATCACTAAAAATAATGAAACTGATGATGCTTTTGAAGTAATATGATTTCCCATCATGATTATCATCAGTTTTGTTGAAAGTCAGAAATATCTAGATGTACATTTCTAGCATTTGCAAGCTCAGTTGGAAATGCAGCGATGGATTCTGCAGTGAAAGAATGTCTGGAGTCATACGACACTATGACCAGTCCACCCAGGACAGCAGTCTGCAGCTCGTACAAACTTTAACATGTAAATCGAAACAACAAAGCAAAACACATCTGACCTTTCCTTTCTGTTATCCCCCAATTAATGTGTAACTTAGCAGTAAAGTGGCTTAAAACACACTGCAATCAATATGTCAGTAACAAGAACCGAGCCGAGGTTTGTTGGACGCAGATTGGAACCAATTTAGAATATATTCTTGAAATCATGACATACTTGCAGACTGTTAGCAGTCACACCAGTCATTATCCCTGATCCATGACCACTTCTCAATCATGTAGGAATTCATTCACTTTGTCACGGCAATATTGTTAATAATCTAAATAAGAGGCCGCCCCAGTTTTTGGGGCCAATGCTGTTACAGATATTGGGGAGATAAAAATTCTGATGTTAATACATTAGCCAGTATTCTTTGGACTGTATATATACAGAATACAATTTATTTATTTTTTTGCAATGATCCCTCATACGATATGTAATGGAGGCAGGATGACATCAGTGCACAGAAACACTTTACTGGGAGTATGATGATTATAAATCAGTCCAAACATCTTGTTTGGCATCATGTTTTGTAAAACATAAAGTTTTCAATATCGGCACACATTGGACAACATGTATGTATCTATATACTGAAAGGACATATAGATCTGGGATAGGTCAATATCGGCCGATTAAAAATCGGCTCCAAGATGTTCTTGATGGCAAAATAGTCATATTTTGTTGTAAAGGATTCATTCTTCCAAACAATGCAATGCAAGTAAAAATCAACAATGGAGCCCGATCATTAACAGACTACAGTATAGTTCAGCCATCACAGCAGTCATTGATCCTACATCAGAAGTGCAGTCAAAGGGATGTTGTTGTTTTCAGCAATCTTCCTGTAACAAATGTTACACATGCCTGAGTAAATGAAAGGTTTGGGCTCCGTCTGACAGCCAACATGATGCATAGTCAGACAGGTTGACCACAGTACTTGAAATTTCCTGGTAAAATCTGTCAATTTCATGCAGAATAAATACTTGGCAGGATGATATGATAACTGATACGTGCTAAACACCAATCACCAGTGTTTAATTTGTGTAGGATCTAGGCCCTCGCAGATTGAGATTGCACCTCTTTGATTAGATCTGACACCTCATAAATCGCTTATTTTGGATGCATCTGATATTTATAAAAAGAGAGAAAGAGCGAGGTTCGGTCACGCAGCGACCCCTAAAGCATTTAGTGCTCCGTGTTATTACCATTTGACTAAGGACACCTTTGCTTTTTGTTGCCTAAATATTATATGATTACTGTAACCCTGAAGCACGTGTTTGTGCTGTGAAATGGTGAAATGAGTATGGCTATATGTGCGTTAGGGCTGCATGATATTGAAAAAAAAGCTGCCATTGCAATCTCTTTTTAATCTGTAATAATTATTGGAATATGAAATTTGTTTAATAGGTCACAGTGACCTTGACCTTTGACCTCTGACCACCAAAATCTAATCAGTTCATCCTTGAGACCAAGTGAATGGTTGTGCCAAATTTGAAAAAATTTGGACATGAGAAGGAAAACCACCAATTGTCTGCAAAGTTCTGTCTCCGACTAAAGGCAAGCGTCCTGCAGAGGCGGGCTTGCCTCTCTGTGTTCTGTCCTGGTGGGTTTCAAATCCTGACAGGGGTCGTGGGGGTAGCGTGAAAACGGGGCAGCGTGAATACAGCCAACAGGCCGAAACAGGCTCCTGCTGCTCACTGGGGAACCACAAAGTGCAGACGAGGCTGGAGTCTGAGTGTCCACAGGGAAGAGAATGAAGAATAGTTTGAGAGAAGAGAGCCCGGGGTGGTGGGGTGGGGGTGGGAAGGTAAGAGACGGATTCAAACGGCAGGAGGAGGGAGTTTTATCTTGGTAACTAATGGTGTGTGTCACATTTAAACTTAAAACATGTTACCAAAACAGGGCCACACAAGTGGGAGCCTCGGGGAGGCGACAGAAACATTAAGATTGCTTTACTGCCCATATTTTAGCTTAATATGCCATATGGTGGGCTGTTTCTCCTCCTCCATTAGACCCTGATGAATGCTGCAATCGCTAAAATACATCCATTATGTCACAGTGTTGTTGCAATGTTTTACATTCATTTAATTTAAAAGTGCTTCCTCTTTATCATTTAAAAAAAAACTTTATTTTTTTTTTTATCATTCCTTGCAGCAGCCACATGCCGTACAGCTTGTCTATTTTCCCAGACTTTTTAACTGAGTTACAAGCTTGAAGTTACAGCACAGCTGGGGGCTGACTTATGTGCACCGGCCAACTAATCCATCTGTGAAAAGAACAAAGCAGCGACAAAATTCACTCAAGTTGACCTGCTCCGCACACAGACAGCACCACTTCAGCTCAGGGTTCTCGTCATGCGGTACAAAGTGGGGAGCAGGATGGGACGGGGGGGTTGTCAACACAAGCACAATTCAAGGTGAAGTTTTAAAAGGAAACCAGTGGAGAGGATGTAGGTGACCCCTGTGTTTCCTCTGCTTTCATCCCGCCGAAGGAACTAGAACAAAGGACAGCCACCTCCAGCATCTGCCCAGGAACAGTTGCACATGGAAGATGTTAGCCCTAGAAAGTTTAACTTTGTAAAAGGGTGTATTTCAGGCCGTTCTCATCCCCAGCTCGTCAGATATGGATGTTTTGTCATGGCTCCCTTGCATCTCATCCAGACGCACAAGGTATAAGCTTGGCGTCAGGCAGAGATGCAAAAAGGGTTTAATATTCTTGTAATGTAAAACCATCCGAGCAAGAGGGGAGGAGGTCGGGGTTGAGTGGAGGGTCACACGCGACTTTCACCCAGGAGACCGGAGTTCATAACCAAAGTAACGTAGACTTTGTGCGTCAGGATAAGATGCGTGCTCACCCCGAGATGCATCAGGGAAGGCTTAGCGACTGGTCGACTGGTGACGCCAAAGGGTACCTTGGGCGCATGACAAAACATCGGTATGTGACGATGAGACGGATGAGAATACAGTGCAGGTCGTCACAAAGCATGATGTTTTCCCTAAAGGTAACCAAGTAATTTTGTTGTGTAAACCTAACCAAGAGTCTGTGGTGCCTAAACCAGAACTGCAACAGAAAAAAATTAAATAATTACTTATATTTAAAAGAAAAAAAAGAAAGGGATTTGTGACTGACAGAAAGCTCTATGAGTTTCTTTTTGTAGAAAGCACCATGGGATTCCAGGCAGAAAGCTGCCTGACGTCTTCAAGACTAACTTCTTCCATCTGCAGAACAATTGGCACATCTGTACCTGAATGTTGAAGGCAACCTGGGCTTTAAGACTCCCCAGGAGTATCCAAGATAAATCTGAGGGGGTCACAAAATGATCAACGAAAGAAAGAAAGGTTTCTTTTTTGTAAATGGTGGGCAATTTCAATTCTTTAGGTCTCTAAAAAGTAAAGCTGCAGCTGCTTCATGATAAAAGTCTTACAGCAGTTTGAGGAACGCTAGCTTCTCATGGGAGGAAGTGTTGGGTTTGCATTAATGAAGTGAAATGTAAAGCATTGGCGATCTACGAGAGATGCAGTTTCCCAATTCCACTCTTCATACTAACAGCAGAGAGTATATTAACTGTACTTTAATATTTTCTCTGAATAACTTCAGCCTAAAGGGACATTCAGTCACAACGTGGGCACAAAAAAGGAGCATACACAATAAAAGTAAGCACCAGATGTGGCCATCATATGACAGACCACCCACACATGCAGGCAGAAGAAAACACAGCAGATGTCAGCCACAATGAGCAGATCTACAGTGCATACACTTGTTCAACATGTATTTTTATATATATTTATCAGCGGTGGAACCAAGTCATTGTTTTGCAAGTCGCAAGTATTCCTCAAGTCTTAAATGTTGACTTTAGAGTCCTAAACAAGTCATAATGCACTGTTCCCCTAAAAAAGCAACTTTGCCATTTTAAATGGCCTCCATGGATGTTTGAGTAAAGATTTGAGAGTTTACGGGATGTAGTTGAATGCACCATGAAGTCCTTGTCGGCATCATTGACATAAATAAAGATGTCAGATCTCCACTTCCTACCACTGTACAAAAACGTATACCTAAAATATCCCAGATACGAGTGCTGCTATCTTGTGCTGGTGACGTTTTGCGCAGTAGTGATTGGGGCGGTGGAGCCACAGTATCGAGTTTCGCCCATACACCCGCCCAACTCATTCGCGAGCAGGGCTCAGCTGTCAATCATGACGTTTCACCCCCCTTTTTATAGCATCAAATAACTAATTAAAACCAAACTGATCAGAAAAATGAACACTTGAACATACATCAGCCTGATAAGAACTATCTAAAATGACAGAAACCATCTTTTGAAAAATGTATTTGACATGTACATTGAGTTTTTAGTTTGGCCCATGTCCCATCTGCTATAATGGAGGGGGAGGAGTTTATGATCTATTCTGCAGGCAGCCAATATTTCCATTTAATCCATCTATTTATTCATTCATTGACTTTAAAAAGCAACACGAAACAAAGACTATCAAGCTTTAGATGAAAATAAATATAAAGAACCATGTACAGAAGGATAACAAATACAAACAGTACAATTAAAAAAGGGATGCAGAGCATGTCAGAATGTTTAGTTGTGGGCTTCTAAACTGATAAGAGAGCATGATTTAAAGGAGCCTGAGGCCCAGTGTGATGGTGAGTTAATTCTATTTGTGTCCCAAGTCGGATACATAAGAGATCCAGGCCTGTAGGCATCTCTACAGGAGCTACGCCTCAACCTGCGAAATCCTTCTGCTTCGTAGAATATCCCTATCCTCCACCACCGTCCAACTCCTCCACCCTCACCTGGATCTACACACAATAGCTCCACTCAATCAACAAAGGACTAGAACTTTTCTTCTCTCTATATGGAACATATCTCCCCTTTCCAGTGGAAAATCATGGAAAAAATTTAGTGTCTTGAATGTAGGGCTGCAAAAAAATGATTATTTTGGGAACATGTCCCAAAGCCCTACGAAGGATCAAAAGTGTGAAATAGTAATAAATAAATAAGTTAATTAATTAATTAATTAATTAATTAATAACTGATTGTAAATTAATTAATATCAATGTAATTGTACAAATTAATTTATTATTCTATAAATAAACAAATAAAATTACAGAGTGATTACTTTCTATATTAATTTGAAATAAAGAGGAATTATAATGAAATCATTTACAAATTAAATGTTAATCCATCAATAAATACTTAAAATTAAAGAGGTATTTCCAAAAACAACATAAAAACAGTTGACATACAGTAATGAATTAATAGATAATTAATGGAATTCAAAAATCTATAAATGCGGAAAGAAATAACTGATTTCATCAATTGAATTTAGAATATTTTAACCAGGCATTGAAAAGGCTATTTACTTTCTCATTTGCATTTTAATTTTGCTGTGCATTTTTCTTTTCCTATTAGCCATTAGATTAGCTTACTCACTTAGCTTTCCATCGCTAATTTGAATTGTTTTAGCTAATTTGAATTGTTTTAGCTAATTTGAATTGTTTTAGCTAATTTTACCAGCACAAGGCCACCAATGGAGAGGCTAAAAGGAGAAACAAATATTATTAATATCAATTATTGTTGTACAATTAGTTATTCATTGATGGAATGCTTTATTACTACTTCTGTGACACTTGTGGTCCTCCATAAAACGAGGTCACATGTTCAAATTGTTTGTTTTGTCCAATCAATACTCCTTTTTTACAAGGATAGAACACAGAGAAAAGCAGTCCATTTTTAAATTTTAGAAGTGGCTGAATATTTGGCATTTTTGTTTGAAAATAAATGAAAAAATATTTTAAAAAATATATAAAAAATATTTTAAATGTCCAAATTTTTCATCAACCATTTTCCATCTATCCACTAATCATTTCAGCTCTAACCTTGAGGCACTTCTCACTGTGTCGTGAAGGGAAAAGAAATGTGTAAAAAAAAAAGGATGTCAGAAGACCACCCAAAATAAAAAGACAAAAACATAAACGCAAATTGTGAAACTGTCCAATCTGAGCAGGTTTCAAAAAGAAAAACAGCAGGATACAGAAGAGAAAACATGCTGACCAGAGAAAAGTGAAGTGCGCAGCAGCCTGTGGCTGACAGCCGGTGTGAAATTTTCCCACTCCGGTTTGCATGCAAAGCTTTTATTTTCCTGGAGACAAACGCGGTCACAGTTTGAAAACATTACAATCATCCGCAGAGCGCTGACAGGATTATCATATTCTCTGTTCTTCTCTAACAGTTATGTCATGGCACTTTGAGATATTATATGACATCAAACTCGGTGGTAATACAAACAGAGGATATCAAATGTGTGTTTTGTTACTCTTGCCAAATGTGCACATTGATGTGATGCGGCGCTTGTTTGGACGACAGCAAAAATAAAACATATGATACTAAAGTAGTGTCGGAGAGAAACACAAAACAACGAGAAGAGAGGTGGAGATGAAGGAGAGGTGAAAAATGGGGAGGAGGCTAGATGAAGGAATACAGAAAAAAGAAGAGGAGAACGTTGGGAGGAATGTTGAAGGAGATGAAATAAGCAGAGGTAGATGTAGGACTATACAGGAGAGGAAAGAGAAGAGAGAAAGACATGAAGAGAGGACAGGACTGACCACAGAGTTAATGTCCTGGCCCTGTTTGGTCTGCGACATACTTTATAAAAACAGGACAGGAGAGAGGAGAAGTGAAGGAGAGAGATGAGGGCAGGAAGAAAGAAGGACGCGTCCCACACTTACCACAGTTAATACCAACTGGTCTGAGAACAGGAAGCGAGGACATGAAACAACAGATTTACAAATTGCTAAACTGGAAATGTAGTTTTTACTTGTTGGACTCTCATTTTAATTTAATGTTTGGGGGATCCGCACGTGTCACAGAAATAGTCATAAAGTGTTTCATGAATTTATAGCAATAAAAATTGGCATTAACAAAGTTGTTTCTCCTTCTAGCCTCCCTACTGTGTTGCAATGAAACAAGCTTGTAACTCTCCAACCAATCAGAGAGCTCTATGTTACATCCCATGGCCAATTTGCATTGTTTGACCTCATTTTACCCACGCAAGGGCGAAAGTTTCACGGAAAGGCTAAACGACTAAGCTAATCAAATAGCTACTAGGAAAATGAAAAAGCAGCAGAGAAATGAAAAGTATGAATTATGTTATTTCTCCTTTTTTCAATGCATTTTGATAAAACAAAATCAAAAACATATTTTTCTCATCTTATACCTGTAGCGCTATTTATCCATCTAGATAGTTTTGGTGTGAGTGTCTCAGTTTTGGAGATATCAGCTATAGAGATGTCTGTCTTCTCTCCAATATAATGGAACTAGATGGCACTTCACTTGTGGTGCTCGAAGCACCAAAGAAATACATTTGAAAAAAATGTCTCTTTCCAGAAATCATGACCCGGTTACTCAAGATCATTCACAGACCTTGTTGCGAGCAGTTTCATGGAGGAACAATTTTCTTTCTGTATCACCGCGCAGAAGGAAACATGCATCTACTGATGGACGAGAGACAGGGTGGGATGTAAACACCTCAGCTGAGCTGTAACGATAGCTAGCTTAGTTAGCTAGCCTCTCGTCCATGAGTAGATACACATTTCCTTTTGCGCAGTGATACAGAAAGAAAATAGTTCCTCCATGAAACTGTTCACAACAAGGTCTGTGGATTATCTTGAGTAACCGGGTCATGATTTCTGCAAAGAGACATTGCTGTTGAGTTTTTCAAATGTATCTCCTAAACTCTGCATCTCGCATCAAATCACTCCAGATGGATAAATATCACAATACAGGAACAAGGAAAGATATGTATTTTTAATATGGGGGTGATTTTTGACTAATTATTTACTTATGAATTCATTAGTGTATTTTAAATGATGTACTTAATGACTGATGGTTGTTTTTGGAAATGTATTAAGAATTATTTATCTATTACAGATGAATGATTTAACTAAAAATATTAATGCCAGTTTTTTTATTGTTCAATTAATGAATTCAACACTTTATTACTATTTTAATGGCACCTGTTGTCCTCCATATCAATGTGGTTCACACAGAGCAAATAGAAAGAAGGCCTGCAGAGGTTGGTAACAATGCACAGATTGTGTGAAGTGTTAGAGTTGATCTGTACAGAACACAGTGTGAACTGGCAATAGATGAGGAGAGGGCAGAGGCCTGGAACAGAACAGAAGAGTCTAGTCCCGGTTAGCTCATAGCCCCATTCAGCCCCAAGGCCCTCTGGGTAATATGAGCAGTCTTGCACAAAGCAGATGCTACCCAGGGACCCCCCCATCCCCAGCCCACTCCCCTCCATCCTCAGTCAATGAGCCAAATCAATGCCCATTTGTCCCCTCGCCTCGCCTCGCCTCCCCTTCTCTTTCCTATCATTCTTTTCTTTATTTCTCCCTCTATTTTTCTGTCCTGCTATTCATCCCACCTGCACCCATCCTCATTTCTTTATCTCTATACATATCAGCCTCTTGTAATCATCCTCCTCCCTCATTCTCTTCTATTCTCTCTCTCTCTCTCTCTCTCTCTCTCTCTCTCTCTCTCTCTTTATCCTCCTTTCTCGTTATGGTGCCTTCCAGTGACAAACTCTGATGTTTTTATTAATGTGGGATGTTGTTTTATTTAAATGCAAAAAACACAAAATCATTAACCATTTTTACATTTTTTTTACTGTCCTTTACCTCACAATTAAAGCATTCTGATAACTTGAACCACTTTAATATCAAAAGGAAGTTGTAATACACTTTTCATTACCCAGAATTTAAAAGCAGCACTTGTTCTTTCCCCTCTCTCTCTGTCCACCCCGTCTCTTTTACTTCCCCTCTCTGTCTCATCTATTCAAGTGTCCATCCTACTTCCCGTTTTTGGTGTTTCTCACTTTCTATCCCTCGCTCATTTTGCCTTTTCATCCACTTTCTCTTTATCTTCCTTGCGTCTCTCTCCAACTTTCTCTCCTTCCTCCATCACAATACTTTGCTCAGTATCGGCCGTCTTTTTGCTTGCCTGTGCCTCGGCTCTGCGGGCGGCTCGCTTCGTTCTTTTCCCTCGACTGACAGGAGGTGACAGAGAGCAGAGAGAGGTAAAGGAAAAGTCGGAGAAGGGGGCGGTGGAGGGAGGAAGAGAGAGCAGCTTATGACAGGAACAATGAAAACAAACAAGACAGGATGAGAGGCGAAGAGAGAGATGAGGAGGAGGAGGAGGAGGAGGACGAGATACGGAAACCTCAGGCAATCGTCTGGAGCAGGATGATTGCAGATGGAAGATGGGATGAGAGAAGAGAGAGGTGATGGGAGGTAAATGACGGGCGAGAGGGGTTAAAGAGAAAATGAGAATAGAGAACAGGTAAAGAGGTTTAAATCGCCTGGCCCTATATCTGCATACATTTTCATGAAACAGCAGATTGGTGACTCACCGACCTGAATGATCCAGAATTGATTTGCAAGGCAGAAAATGTGTTTGCATCAACTCTCGCTCACTAAACAGCGCTCTGCGTTCGCGCCATCAACTCGTTGAGTAATTTTCTTCTTCAAATAACAGGAGGGCTCGTCTGGATATTAGCAGATGCATGGGGGAGGGAGGGAGGACAGAGGAGGTGTGGAGATAAGAGTGGGTGGTCAGTTAGAGGTGAGGAAGACAAGATAAGAGAGAGAAAGAGCAGGGGAGGTGTGGGAGAGAGGAGAGGAAAGAAATAGAGCATTGGGAATAGCAGGGCTAAAAAGAAAATGTGACACATGCAGGCAACTTATTTTGAGGGCAAAAAAGAAACCCTTCAGTGAAAAATCCACTTTTAAGATACTATACAATGTTATTACATGTGCACACATCACTGCTATCAAAACTATAAAATGTTACACTATTACTACTTTGTAACTCCAGCATCGAAGTTCTGCAAAGACACTTAAGCATCACTTGCGTGTCAGAAATGAAAGCATTCCAGTTAGAGGTGGCTGTTTCCACTGTTCAAAGACTCTTCTCGTGTACATGTCAAGATACAGCCAACAGAAATCTGAAAAGCTCAGTATTGACCACAAGGTTGTCTGTCAGTAAATCCGGAAAACTCAGAAAAACTCAGAACTCTTTTCTTCACAGACACTTAAGCTCAACAAAAACAGTGACTTTATGTTTGTCGCCATTTAAGTCACCAAATCCTGCAAGCACCTATTTGAATATGCGGTATATTTAAGTAAATTAAAGCAAAAGCAAAAAATGAAATAAAGCAAAGGGAAGACCAGTGACAGTCCAGTGAGTAGTGACATGCCCTGCTCATCTTATCCTGACGCACATGGTCTACGTTATTTTGCTTACGTTTAGGCACAAAACATCGGTGACGTTTAAGCACATAAATCATGGTTAGGTTTGCTTGGTTTCAAACAGGATGCGAACTCCGGTCTCCTGGGACCGGACTGCTTTACATTGGAGGTACATTAAACCCTTGTGCATCTCTGCCTGACACCAAAGGGTACCTTGTGCATCTGGACAAGACACGAGACAAAATGTCGATATCTGACAAGCTGAGAGTCGGTGGACTGGCCTCACTTGATGTACAGAATTTGTTCTGCGGTCCCTGAGTGTGTAGACAATGCTACTACTGTGGTTTGGGGTGCAGTGCTAAAAAAAAATCTACCAAATACAAGGAATACAAGGTATAAAACATACTACTTTTACATAATTTGTGATCGGTCAAGTCTCCATGTTCCATCAAAATTTCAGGGGGCTACCACCACCTTCTAACATACAGCAAGTGAGCAAACGCTCACAGACGGAGCACAAAAAGCTGTCCAGATTTATCCATATATAATATAATAATAACTTCCCAACAGCTCCAAAAATGTCCTTCCTGCTGTGGGTCACATCAAGATATGCAGCCTCTTAGCCTCATAAATTATTCTCTCGGTGACCATGTTGACTGCTGACTGGAGGTGAAAATGGAAAAAAACGAGGGACGTCATGGTCGATTTTGACCTATTTTGCCCGACTTTGTGAATAGACTGGAGTTGAAGCACCTGGGCTAGCAACTTGTTTTTAAACAGGTGTTAGGTCACTTTGCTCGCTCGCAGACACAGGGTAACAATTAGGAACACCATACACTATTTGGATAACAATTTAAAACAGGGCGGAAAAAAGCTAAAATAGGGATCTATGAAATCACAAGGGAATTAAACAAACTAACAAATGAGCAGGAATTTTTAATATACTAGGTTTTCAAGTTTGTTAAGCCACTAGGATGCCCCCCCCCCCCCCAAAA
>JBBPCS010053036.1:0-10000 GCA_037974645.1 Hollardia meadi
TCACACCTACGGGCGATTTAGAGTCACCAATGAACCTAACCTGCATGTCTTTGGAGGTGGGAGGAAGCCGGAGAACCCGGAGGGAACCCACGCAGACACGGGGAGAACATGCAAACTCCACACAGAAAGGCCCTGGCTGGGTGCATTAGATTATATTTATCTTAATTTTATTTTTCATTTTCTATTTTAACTTTTAACTAAAATGAACTAACTTTTAATTCCAATTATTTTATATAACCATTAAAGTGTCATTGAGATAAAAAATCTCTTTTTCAAGAATGTCTCGACCAAAGAATATGCAGAACTAAAAATGAACAAACTGACCATAAAATAAACAAAAACATGTAACAAAATGAAACTTAAAGAATTATACACTTAGAAAATCATAAATAAAACAGAGTAGACATTTTTGTTTGTGCTGCTATTATTGTTCTAGAAGAATAAAATGACAATAAAAAAGAATCTTAAGTAATAAATATACAGTATATCAAAACTCTAGTCCAGTTGTGAAAGTTTCAGTTTTAAACCATCATTGTAATGCAGTATGTTGTTGAGTGTCCTCACAAGTGTACAAAGACAAACTTGTGTGTGTGTGTTTGTTGCAGGGGGAGACGAAGATCTTGAAGCTGAAGAATCTTCGTCCTCAGGATTACGCCGAATACAGATGCATCTCCTCCGTCAGGAGCGTCTGCGGCATTGGAGACAAGAGCGCCCACTTCAGTCTGAGCAACAGGACAGGTAACACACACACACACACACACACACACACACACACACACACACACACACACACACACACGTAGATTATTAACATTTACACTGAATAATAGTCATATTTAAGGGCTCAGCTCAAAAACAATGGAGATTAATGGAATTTAGCTTTTGCTGCTCAACATTTAAAAATCCCGTTCAGACTCAGCGTCCCTGTCACTGTTGATAATTTGCAGAAATCATGGCATCTGTGGAACATATTGACAGTGTTTATTAATAACATAATTAATAAAACACAATACTGTTTTAGAATTGTTGCTCAGTTGGTGATAAATACAGGAAGTTGGATAACATGTGACATAACATAAAATTTACAAATTAAAAACTATTTTCAAATTGACTTTTTGATTTATTTATTTTTCCTAATTTTCACTCAATTATCTTTCATTTTTTTCCATCGTACGTCTTCTTTATTTCCTTTACTGTCCTGTTATTTTTTATTTTCCTGTGAAGCACTTTTATAAAAATCTGTGAAAGAAAAACAAATACAAAGAAGAATGTCGACTTACTTCATAATTATGACTTAGTATAATATAATTTTGTCTTAATAACTATTAATACACCCAAAGTATTATTTTTACTTTTTTATGTAATATTTTTGTTTGTTTTTCCTGGCAGGAATGGGCTTCCATACGTATCTGAAACACAGCATACATTACATTTACCTGCTCTGTTGTTACTTAAATCCGTCTGTAGCTGTGTGTGTGTACAGTCGGATGAATGTAAATCAGACTGCAGATTCCTGACCCGTACAGTAGATCCTGCCGCCCCGCCCCAGGGGCTGATGGGATTTACATGATGTCAGCTTAACAGAGGTAGACTCAGCTATTTTTATCTCCCTCATTATTATTTCTGCATTTAGCTGCTTTTCTGCGGCTGGTGGAGGCAGCGAGTCGCTCTGCAGCTTTTATTTCGCTCCGCTATGAATCTGAGGACAGGAAGCTTTCATAGTTCAGCAGGAAGGAGATCACGTTGGATTATTTACACATGATGAGATATTTTACCTTTTAACAGGGAAAGATGTATATATGGTCCCATGATTTCTTTTAAAGAAAACTATACTAAGATTTTTACAATGGATTGAACAGAGCAGGACATTAAATGTAAAGAGGATTGGACATGAGATCATCCTTTGATAATGACTTAAAGATATAACATGTAGCATTTCTGCATTAAAATGTTAAAAACTGAGTCGACCTTTGTGAAATATTTTGTTCAAACAATCTCAAATGTTTCCAACATTGTTGCAACCAGATAAAATCTGTTTTATCGGAGGTGAAGCGTTTGATTTGCTCGCCTGTCGCTCTGACTTCCAGGAGAGTCGGAGAGGAAGGAAGTCTGCGAACGCGACTCTTTGTGACGTTAATAAAACTTTGAAACTCGACCTCGTCTGTGAACTTTCCTGCCTGAGTCACGTCAGATAGATACTCATCAGCAATGCTGGTTGTTTAATAATGAAGACAACGACTCCCATGATCCCACGCTGCTTCACCACTTTTTCATTGCTGTGATTGAGAGAAAGTTAAATTGATTAGTCTCAGCTTGTCCATTAAGTGTTTTCAGTTTTTCTCTTTTATTTCTCAGTAAACTTTTTACGCTTTAATCTCTCTTACTGTGAAAGACATTTTTCACAATTGATTCAAGAAAATAATCCACAGTTGAATCCAGTCGCAGCTCTGTTCCTGTTACCACACACATGTTTTGAGTTTGTATTTTTGATAATGATTCTCCCACGTCAACTTATGTTTGATGTTAGAAGTTATGTTTCATTTGTAATTTTTCAATGTCATGTAACTTGAGGAGTGACTAAAAAAGAAGGAATAATTTTGTTCCAGACATCAAGCTTTTAGTCAATACTTCAAATCATTATTCAGCTCAACAATTAACTTTTGCAACAAAGAAAAAAGTCACTTTGTAAAAATGTGAAATTCATATTCAGGCTTGTTCTACACCAGCAGTAATTTGCTCACGTGTTAATTCAATTTGTTTGTTTTCTTTACATTTCTTTATTTTTTAACATATTTTGTTGCTCTACTTCTTTAAAATCTTTTTAAATTCCTTGATTTTTATTCTGATTGTGACGTCATGGTCATAAATAATTGTAAATAGTAAATAATTGGATAAAAAGATAAAAAATATTTAATTACAGTACATTTATAAAATCACACAATTAAAATAATCCTAAAACTAAGTGGAACAAAATACTCAACACTAACAAAGAACAATAATAATAATTATTATTATAATGATAATTTAATAATATGATAAAACCTCCTCCCTTCCAGCTCCTCCCTCCATTAAGCTCCTCCTGGACGACCCCCTGGTGGTGAACCCGGGGGAGACAATCACTCTGGTGTGCGTGGCGTCGGGCGGGGACCCTCCTCCCACCCTTGAGTGGGTGAGGCCAGGAGGGGAGGACCTCCCAAAGAGGAGCGTCGTCAACGGCGGTACTCTGACTATCCCCGCCGTCACTGTTGATGACGGCGGGGCCTACAGCTGCATGGCGTCCAACAACGTGGGAAACCCCGCCAAGAAATCTACCAACATATTGGTCAGAGGTATGGCATTAAACCTGATGAAATAAAATTAAAGGTTAAATTATGGGGACCTGCTGTATGTTTCCAAACGGCAGCTGAGTCCCCATAAAGCGGTATGTTAACAGGTTCGCGTCCTCACAGTACAGGAATACAAACACATTTTCAACTGTGCATCAAATCTTTCAAAATGAACACTTTGACATTTACTGAAATTTCCTTCTCAGTTTCCTCTCCAGTGCAGGGACAGAGTCAGGACATTTTAGCCTAGCTTAGCATAAAGACTGGAAGCAGTCCCCCCCTTCAGCTGATATCTCCAAAACTGAGACACTCACACCAACACTATCTAGATGATCAATAGAACTACAGGAAGAGGAGACGTGTGGAGGTTTAAACTCTGTCCCTTTAAACTCTACAGAAAAATCAGTTTTATCACATTCCCATCATTGTTTTGCTCAAAGCAACAGATATATGTTGCACTATATTTTATTTTTAGCACCGTAACATGAGAGTGTTGTTCCTCTGGGATTTGGTTGCAGCTCTGACGTTTGGTCTACCTGTTGAAAGCTGCTTTCTCTGCTCTCTTTGTGTGTCTGACTGTGTGCAGGTGAGTCCACAGCTTTAGTCGCTGCAGGTACAAAAGCACCTTCATGTCTTTGCTTGTTGTTGTGAGTGAACAAGCTGCTGCATAATAGACCCGACACATCCACGACACACACAGCGTTTATCTGCATCCCAGCAGAGACGTTAAGCTCTCTGATTATTTCACACTTTATAAATCCTCCTCTCTGCTGCGTCATGATGGAGCTGAACATCATCAGCTCTTTGTGAAGGTTTGAGGATGATGAAGAATATCAGCAGAGCACACTCAGCGAGGTCTGTTTGCTCATGTTCATTATAGAACCAGATGCAGGGCTTCTAAAAATAGAGAAGTCAAAAAGACGTGACGCCAACAGTTTGTCCGGCTGTTAGAACTTTATTAACTCTGCAGATTAAAGATAAACAAAGATCAAAATACGAGTCCAACAAGGAAACCTTGATGCTCAAACCACAGATTTTGGGTGAATTATTACTTTAATTTCATCCATCTGTTCTTTCTGTGTGTGTGTGTGTGTGTGTGTGTGTGTGTGTGTGGTCAGGCTGTACAGCAGAGATAAGCTGTAGAGCCTCCAGCAGAGACGACAGCACGCTCTGTGGGACTGCACACAAATCTCATTAAAAGAGTTAGCATAGCATGATGGACAGTTTAAAAAAAAGATATTTTTATCCCACTAATTCTTCTTCCTTGCCAAAACCTGCAGCCTACATTACCCACATTGCACTGCTCTGACAGTTGGGTGGTCCATAGTTTGAGTTATGCTAGCAGCAGCTAACGTAGCCCGCAGCAGCTACAGACTCTTTGTGACTCCACACCAACAGATTTGTTTCTGTTTCAAACTTGTTAAACCGACACTGATTCGAGTGACATCACTGGAGGACATTTAACACCCTTTGGAGCGACCTGGAGGAAAATAATCAAATGACTTACGGTAGCTTTTCTAGCCTTTGCAGTTGTGCGGCTAAAAATGTAAAATAAGGCCTGAGGCTGCTGCTGGAGGAAAGATCATTGAGATTATAATCCAGCCTGGGCGTCACATACTGCTGGTAGCCAGGAGCAGAATCATCCAGGTTTAAAATACTGACAATGAAAATCCTTCCACGTCAGTGTGAAACAAGTTTACAAAGTTGGTCGATTGTTTCTGTGGGCGGTCACTCTGAGGTCTGGAACCAGCCGGATGTTGTGACGACTTGTGAGGATGAGGCACTTTCGATTTTCAAGCCAGGTAGCTCGTTTGCTAACTGGGCAGTAAGTTAACACAGAAGGGAACACATCTGAACCACTGAGGTCTCGTTGCCTCCAGAGGAAACTTCAGACGTTCATCAGGAAATAGTTCCAGCACACAGCTAACTGTGATTTTACATTTCTGTTTGTGTTCTGACCAAACAAACGAGATACATGTCGCTCAGTGAGACGGGCTAGCTGTTTCTATCTCTTTATGCTAAGCTAGGCTAACCACATGTTGCCTCCAGCTCTGTATGGAACACACAGACATGAGACTGAACTCTCCCTTTAATAATGTCTCAGTGTTCGTTTCCTTCCTCTGTCTACTGTGTTTTATTCAACAGCATGACTCACCTCTGTGTGTGTGTGTGCGTGTGTGTGTGTGTGTGTGTGTCAGCTGCTGACCCTGCAGTCTGTCAGCTCGACTCCCTCCTTACCTATTTAACTCCCATCATGCACCTCTCTCTCTCTCTCTGTAGTAGTCTCTCTATCAGGCAGCCAGTCCTCCCAGTCCAATCCTGCTGCTAATGGACCCAGTCTGTGTGTGTGTGTGTGCGTGTGTGTGTGTGTGTGTGTGCGTGCGTGCGTGCGTGTGTGTGTGCGCGCGCTGAACAGTGAGGAGGAGGTGAGAAATGTCAGAAGAAGTATAGGAGGTGAAGACAAACGAGGATGAGGAGATGAAGAAGGGTGAGAAGGAAGAGAGGATGATGATGGTGTGAGGAAGGGGAGGTGATGAAGGATCATCAGCGAGGGAGGAGCAGTGAGAGTGATAAAAGAGGAGGTGATGAAGGGGGAGGAGGAGGAGGATGTGTGAGTCTTCTGCTCTGTAAATGAGGTTTTTATATCATTTAGTTAGAGATTAGGCAACATGTAGATTAGATTAAGTTAAATGAAGGTTATATTAAAATGACATGAGTTAGATGAGGTTATGGTTGGTAGGTATGTTTATGGTTAGATTAGGATAAACAAACTTAAGTTAAAGTTTAATCTGGTTTCACCTTTGTGTAAAATGAGATTAGATTAGATAAAACTGATTTACATTAAATTGAGATTAGATTAAGATTAAATTAGTGTAAATCTTCAAACTCTGTTGTGTTTCAGTGTGTTTTTGTTTGTTTGTTGTGTTACTGAATTAGCATTTGGTGTTAGCGCTGACTGAATGTGAACAGATGTTATGGAGAGCAGCAGCAACAGAATCAGTCGTGTGTTTGATGTTAACGTTTAGTCAGAAGGTCTTCCTCACATCTTCTCTATCTGGACTCCAGCTGCTCCAGAACTGTTCTGCTGGTCAGGAACACAGAAGCTTGTTGAGCTCTGCTCAGTGGATTGTTCTGTATCTTTCCACACTTATGACACGTTGTGACTGAGCTGTTCAGTATAAACATGATATTAAATGTGATATTAATGCAGATTATTCCTGCATGAACAACATTTTGAGGAGGATCAGCTGCTGTCACCTCCTTCATCCCTCCGTGGTTCTGTGTGTGTGTGTGTGTGTGTGTGTGTGTGTGTGTGTGTGTGTGTGTGTGTGTGTGTGTGTGTGTGTTTTCATGTGTGAGTGGCTGTATGCACCTCTAGTTATGCAACAGACCTTTTACTGACGCAGTGAGACACACACACACATACACACACTGCTTTGTTCTGAGGCGTTCTTGCTTTAATCTTAATGAACAAGGACAATCAGCTGCTCGCCTCGTGAATTCAAGCTATTTATACACACACACACACACACACACACACACACACACACACACACACACACACACAGATCTGGGAACTACAACCTTGACGATCTAAACTGTGATCTTTTCTCCATTTCTACCATTCAAACACAGAACTGGATTAAAGATAGTTCAAGCTGCTCATCCACCATGCTGCTAACTGCTAATTCGCGCTACATGTGTGAAGTGATTCGTCCGATCAGCGCAGTCATCCAGTTTGTTCATGTGGTCAATAACGTGATCTGAAGTAACAGAAGTGAAAGGACATTAAATATGTAGATTGTGGGCGACTTGAAGATCGATCATGATCTGAAACCATCAGATCGCCCAGTTTGACTGACACAGTTTGAACAGGTTCAGCTGTTTGACTGGTTACTTACTGGGAAACTTCCACTGACTGCATATAAAGATGGCCGACATGAGAGCCCCCCAAAACATCTGGATAGCCCCCTGGTGGCTGGCTGCAGTATAGCTCATAAACCCCTCCCCCTCCATGTTAGCAGATCTTTTTCAATACATTTAGACTTTTCTACACTTATTGGAAAGTTTTGGATCATACGAGTCAGATAAAATCCTCCGCAGCCACAGGAATATAATTCTACAAATAGTAATAATATTAGTTTAGGTTCAAACAGATGATGTTTGACTGTAATGAACAAAGCTTCAGTCGATACAGCCTGAAATTATTTACCCACGACAGTTTGTAAAGTATCACACGCCTGAATATTTACTGAAATAAAAGAAGTGTCTGTCTGTCGTGTTTATTTTTCACTGTGGATTGTGTGAACAAACACATCCAATCATTTAAAACATGTTAATCCTACTGTCTTGTTTGGATAATCTTTTAATACACTTCAACAGACACCTGAACTCCTTTTAGTGCACTTCAGTTCATTACTGTGTGACAACTTCAACTTCTTTCAGTGTCTCATTATTCAGATTTGTTCTTGAATGTTTAGATGTTTCCTGATGGTTTTTTCTCTCCTCTTTCTGTGGAACTAAACTTCATCCCTTTTATCTGCCCCTCCCCCGCAGGCCTCCGTAAAGGCCGCTTCTGGATCACACCCGACCCGTACCACAACGACGACAATATCCAGATCGGCCGGGAGGTGAAGATCAGCTGCCAGGTGGAGGCCACGCCCCCCGAGGAGCTGCAGTTCGGCTGGCTGAAGAACGGCCGGCCGCTGAGGAGCTCCGAGCGGATGGTCATCACCCACACCGACACCGACGTCTCGCCGGGAACCACCAACCTCGACATCATCGACCTCAAGTTCACCGACTTCGGCACCTACACCTGCGTGGCGTCGTTGAGGAACGGAGGAAGCCCTGAGATCAGCATCGACGTCAACATCTCGTCCACCACAGGTGAGTCACGCTTGGGGCGGGGCTTCCACACTGAGTGGTGTCACCTGTTTGCATATTTTAAATTATTAATATTTTTTCTGTCCACCTGTAAGAGGTGGATTAAACCTGCTGTTAGCACGAAGTCAGGAGACTCCTGTGATCTCGTCTGCTGTCGGGTGAAACAACACGAAGCTGCAGTTTGTGTTTGCGTTCACTTTCTGAGAGAAGAGAATCAGAACAGACGAGCGCCTGCTGCCGGCGGATGACTTCCTGTTGGTTTGTGACCTCTGCAGACGGGAGGAAGCCTTCAGAGAGCCTGAGAGGGCAGGAGGGGGAGGAGGGAGGAGTATCTCATTCGAAGCTGACGGATGTTTTGTGTTAAAACAGAAGGTCGCACTCGGGTCGCTGCTGCATTCCCATAAGGAAAATAAATACTATAAGAGTCCAGCAGCCTCACTCCTCCCCCTCCCCCCTTCCTCCCCCATACAGCAGCTTGCTCTCTCTCTCTCTCTCTCTCTCTCTTTACCTCCTTTTTTCTTTCTTCTCTCAGCATCATGTCTCATCATCATCATCATCATGTTAGAGAATATCCTCACCGCTGTGACAGAACAGGAAGTTACAACCTGAAACCGGTTTGACACTGAAAGCTGTTTTCTGACAGAAAGTCAATAATCCTGTTCAGTTCTTCAGGCGTCATTTTGACTTTTTATGTCAATTTTAAATCTAAACTCTGAAACAGTCGCAGTTCTGAGACAGAAAGTCAGAAAGTTTGTTTTTACTGAGTTGAAAGTGAAGACAGGGACTCATATCAGGACCGGGTCCTGATCCCAGATGGACTTGGTCTGTTCCGGTTTGGGTCAGATGGATCTGGTTCACCAGGACTCTCCAGGAGGATTTTTATTTTCTTCAACGTGTCATCAATGTTTTTCTTTTTCCTGGCTGAAATATGACGTTTGTGTCAAAATATTTTGTGTGTAATTCTTCAGAAGATTTCGTCGCCTCGTTGGTGAAATGAAAAGATTTTCAGTCACTTCAAACAAAACCAACTCATTCACGACTTCTGATTGGTTCTGGTGAAGTCAGCTGGACTGGTTATAATGAAGTATAATGAACCCGGCCTGTCAGAACCAGGATCCACTGTGATGAACATCAAATATTTACAGCTTTTAGTCACTAAAACTAAAATAAAATGTTAAACATGAATTATCAGGATCATTAACAGAACAGTTTGATGAAAAGACAGCGAATACATCGTCTGGGAACATGATGACATGAAAGATAATGAAGAGTTGATTTCTAGTAAAAATAAACTGAAAAACTGTCTGAAGATGTTAAAGACAAATATCAGCTGGGAATTTAAGAGGTTAAACTTGTCTATCATAAGTAATCAATAGTCAATATCTATATATTCAACGTGCAATCAGTGTTTGTGTCATCATCCTGTCTCTCTGCCTGCAGTTCCTCCGGAGCTGACCGTCCCCAGGGGGCACTCTCACCTCATCGCTCAGGAGGGCGACACTGTGGACCTGCAGTGTCTGGTCTCAGGGAAACCCAAACCCATCATCCTGTGGTCCCGGGTGGAGGAGAGCGCAGCGGCGGCGGCGCCCCTGATGCCGGACGGTTCGGCTGAGACAGAGAGCTATGACGGCGTCCTGAGGATCAGCAACGTGACGCGAGACATGAGCGGGACGTACCGCTGCCAGACGAGCCAATACAACGGCTTCAACGTGAAGCCCAGAGAGGCGCTGATCCAGCTGGTGGTGCAGTGTGGGTAACACACGCACGCACGCACACACACACACACACAC
>JBBPCS010053036.1:12500-18581 GCA_037974645.1 Hollardia meadi
ACCTCTTTTCTTGAAGAGAAAGTGATGTACAGTGATGTAGCGTGCCTCGCTGCTGAGGTTACCACATATCTGCTCTACAGACACTTTATTTATCCCTGAGGGGGATTCACGTGTCACAGCAGCAGCACATGAACACACCACGAACTGATATCGCACACAAGTACCAACAGACATAATAGTGTTCCCTTTTAAGGAAAAGTGTGCAAATAGCAGTGAGTAGCTCTGAATGTATGAAATTATAAGTTAAAAAGATGTACTATGAGAGTTCCTCAGCTCTCTCCTCCAGAGCCTCCTCGGCTCTCTCCTCCAGAGCCTCCCAGCTCTCTCCTCCAGAGTTCCTCAGCTCTCTCCTCCAGAGCTCCTCGGCTCTCTCCTCCAGAGCCTCCCAGCTCTCTCCTCCAGAGCCTCCCAGCTCTCTCCTCCAGAGCTCCTCGGCTCTCTCCTCCAGAGCCTCCCAGCTCTCTCCTCCACTCACTTCAGGCAAGATGAATTCCTTCTGTGAAAACACTTTGAATTTACTTTGTATAAAATTCACTTTATGTTTGATGTGAACACAAGGATATCTTTTTTAACTGGACATTATGACTGGAGATATTTATAAATATGTGGGACTTCAACAGATTTTGCAGTTAAAAAGGTTAATTAGCAGATAACTGAAAGCTCCTGACAGTCAGTGGAACACCTTCATGGTTTAAGTCTGCAGACGCTCCTCTTCATAGTCAGCATGTCAGGTCGGAGACGTTGTTCAGGATGAACAGCATCTTCCTCTCCGTCAAACACCTCCGGAGAGTCCAGCTCAGCTGCTGCTTCCACTCTGTCCTGCTGTATCGAAGCTGTGTGGCCTTCACAGTCATTAGGCAGATACAGATTCAGAGAGGTGTACAAATAAAGTCAAATCCAAGACACAGTGGACACAGTAGAGGAAAAGTATTTCAACACACATCCAACATGAATGAACTAATGTGAGTGAGAGAAGGAAGAACACACAGAGAATATGAGATGAGTCGGTTCTTTTTGAGGTAGAGGGGAAACTTAAAGCGACTTTTGAAGCACATTCTGCTGACCACTTACTCATTTTTCTGCAAACGTAATACAAATAACACTCACAGCCTCTGTGCCCTGCAGACATTCATGCACATGTTAAAGGAGTAGTTCGCCCATAAATGCAAATTGAGTCATCTACTCAGGAAGTGGTCCTGGAAGAACAGCAACAATGGAAACATGTTGAGTTAAACTCTGCTTTTACTGCTAAACAACTTGTTTACTTTTCACTAAATTACCATTTTAATGCAGGACTGCTGCTGTACAAATGAAAATCTCTTCTTCTGTAAACTTCCTGCTGTGTGTTTGCTGTTGTCACTGTGCAGCAACACAAAGCAGATTAAAGCGAGGGCAGATTACAGGTGGACTGCTTTGAAGTGAAACAGCATTCGAGTCACACACGACACAGATTTAACTTTCAGCTGTATTTAAGCACAGAAACGTCACTAATCCCAAAGAAAAGCTGCTGACTGAGAAAAGTTCAATCTGACACTGGAGCCCGTTAGAGCCACTCCAGTAAAAACACTTTTATTTCTCAGTTTACTGCCCGTGAATTATGTCCTGCTCACTTTTTAATGACTCTTCATAAATATGCTAATCGTCCACATGAGAAAAACAACATTTCAAACGAGCTGTTAGTCGCTTTTTCAGGGTTTTACTTTGACAATAATCCCTCACAGTCTGTCGGGTTTTTTTTTACTGGATTACAGGGACATCAATGATGTGCTGAGGTGACGTCCCTACAATCCCTCTGACAAACATCCTCCACCGGGGTTTAAACAACAAGTTAGCAACATGTGCCGACTGAGAATGACTTCTTCAAAGTATCGAACAGGCGGAAGAATAAAAAGGGAAACAAATGACCGGAGCAGTCGTATAAAATCCTCACAAGGTCGTTTTTTTTAAAACATGGATTTCAGGGACGTCAGTGAGGCGTCGAGGTGCGAGTCCCCACAAAACACAATCATAGGTTTATTACAGAACTCACCACCGTCTGCTGACTTTTCTTTAAAGAAGTGAACAGATAGAAAAAGGAAGAAGGAAACTGATGATGTAACTGTTTTATAAAATCCTGTTGAATCTCCTTTTTAATGTGGATTACAGGGACATCAGCGACATTTAAGTCCTCACAATACCAGAGAAAATGTTGAGTGCTGACTTATTCCTCTAAACTAGACAGAAGGATTAAAATGAAAATACTGATGTTAGCTGTTCCATTTTTGTTACAGTCTCAAAAGAAACATCAAGGTGACGTTATGGAACTCAAGCAGAAGTTACCAAACTGTTGAAAAACATCACCCCAAGCTTGTTTTCCTACAGACATTACAGGAACATCAGTGACGTCCCCACAGTCCCTGAGAAAGTGTTCAGCAGAGCTTCGATACAGAAGTTAGCGCACTGAAAATGTTTCATCGAAGTCGAGACGTGAGAATAAAAAGAAAAGGATTGTAATGTAGCTCCGAGGTTGTTTTTCTACTTGGCTTACGAGGACGTCAGTTATGGTGCGGTCCTCACAGTACCAGGAAAATGTTCAGCAGTGACTGAAAATATTTCTTCTAAACTGCAAACACACAGGGGAATATAAAGGAAATGTATGAAATCCTCCAGAGGTCGTTTTTTAACGTGTTACGGGGACATCAAGTATTTAAAAACCCCACAACCTGAAAAAAGAACTGTTCTGCAGAGTTAACATTTTATTAAGATGTTGTTTAGATAAATCAGTTAGCAGAATGTAAACTCTGTAACTTTTAGCATTTAAAACTGGTGGCATAATTTGGTAAATGCTGAAATGAATGAGCTTAAATGTCCAAAACCAGCAGAATAGTCAGAATAATAAAAACTGAAATAAAACTATTGGTCTTTTTTCTGGGGACCTCTTGAAGTTCCCTCAGGGGCCCCTGGAGGAGGTGCAATATTCTGAATTAAATTATGTAAAGGAACTCATTCCTCGTTTGGCTGCTGCTCCTCAGACTCAGAGAAAAACTTTCCTACCAAAGTTATCAGGATGAAAACTGTCAAAAAGAGCTCATTAACGAGCTTGAACAGCAGCCTCAGCAGTGCATCATGGGAATTAAACAGAAGGGTCAGAAGTCTTCTTTGTCCAATCGGAGAGCTGGGCTGAAGGTCGTCGTCCAGCCTGACTGGACTGACCTTCAGATGTTCCTGGACCGATTCCCTCACAGGATGACGGTCCTGGAAACATTACTGGGGCGTGGAGATGACCGCAGACCTTTATCTGTGTGTGTGTGTGTTATTTTACTGTCCACTGGTATCAGATACCATCGAGTGCTTGAACTGAACTGAATGATTTGTTTTCAGGTTATTTATTTCAATATTTACAGATTTTGTGATGAAACATGATGATTAGATATTTTAAATAGTGTGAACAGAAGAAATGTTCGTGTTGTTATGAAGTCAAGATATTCAGAGTGAAGATGAACGGTGTGTGTGTGTGTGTGTGTGTGTGTGTGTGTGTGTGTGTGTTAACCATAAGATAATTTCCCAGATGGCTGTAAAATCTCCAACTTGAAATCAGACTATTAGATTAGATCCGATGAAACGTTATTGATCCCTGTGGAGAAACAACAGGAAGCAGCCTGAAGACAAACAAACATCACAAACAGAGTTTAGTTGTTTTTAATTCATTAAAGCCTTGGAATCAAAGTTTGGATGGTTATTATTATTAGTTATTGATCCTCTCAGCTTAGTTACATCACGTTATTGAAGGTAGATCTGATTTTTCTCATCTTAAAAGTATAAAATATTGTGTATTGTGTTGTTGCAGCTCTGATGTTTTGTAAATAGAGATATTCTCGACGATGTGTGCTGCACACAGCTGAGTTCTGATGTACCTTTTTGGAGCTTATTCCAACTTGAAGCTTCAGGGTGAAGCAGCATCTCACTGTCTTATTAACAAAGATCAATGTAGAAAACCTTCTGCCGATGACAAACATCACAGATTCTATCAGCTCATTAACTTAAATGACCAAAATGAAACTTGTCTGGTTAATGTGCTCTTTGTGAATCTGTACTCCAAAGATCATTTTTCGAGACACAAACACCACATATACCGTGACAGACTCCAGACTTGATATAATAAGGAATTCAAATTCATTTCTCTCTCAGTCTCGACTGATTTGGTATCTTGTAATCTTTTACAGTTTGTAAAGATGCTGATAATTGATTGGCCTCATGTTTCCTGTGTCTCTCGAACAGTCCCTCCCATCGTGGAGCCGGTGTTCACAGAGATCCGTCAGGCTCTCGGCCGGGCGTTCAGCCTCACCTGCCGCCTGCTGCGGGCTCACCCGGCCCGCCTCCTGCGATACGAGTGGAAGCTGGGCTCCCGCCTCCTCACCGTCGGACAGTTCAGCGACCAGCGCGACGAAACCAACTACCTCGTCAAAGCTCTGAACCGAGAGGGCTATGGCGAGTACACCTGTGACATCACCAACGAGGCCGGGGCAGGGCGCTGCACCTTCCTGGTCACAGGTGAGTCGACTGGGGCATGTTGGGACGTTGACTGGGACCTGTTTCCAGTCAGTTCAAACTTGACTTGGACTTGTTTGTAATGACGGTACTAAGACTTGAACACCTCTTAAATGACCTGAGGCATCGTTTAGACTCGAGGCGACTCAGACGAGGCTTGAGTTGAGCTTGACTTGTGTTTGTCATATACAAGACTCGGCTTGGCTCAACTTACTGGAGACGCGATTTAAACTTTTCTTGAACGACTCGAGACATAATTAAAGGTTTTCTCGACCTGAGACTCGACTTGCCCTGACAGACTTTAAACCAGCCGTACCTTCATTCCTCCAGCACCAGTTTCCCAATTAAGCCCCAGTCTGAGCGCCTCGTGCAGCTGTCGGTGAGGTTTCGTTAACAGGCCTGAGGTCTGATGGGAAATCGTGTCAGCTTTGAATCTTTGGATGTTAACATCTGCAGGACGAGAACACGGTGATTAATTAGAGTTGATCTCATCTTTAAATCCTGTGTGTTGGCCGACACGAGCAGAGAATCTCTGCGAGTTTCCTGGAGGGAGTTTGAAGCGTCATGAATAATGTGCCGAGCTTCAGGAAACCTTCACATCCTCTCACATCTGGACTGACAGCAAACACGTCGCTCTCGGCTGCAACATTAGAAACTTCCTGCCTTTAGAACCCGGCTGCCTCCTCTCTCTTCTTCCATTAACAGTTCACGTTGTTAAAAGACGACACACATCTGCATGAACAGAAAGGAGCTTTATTTTTGATGGTTGCATATGTCTGACACCCTCTCTGAATTATTTAAAGGACCGCGTCGGTGTGTTTTTTGTCTTTTCTTTCTTTTCCATTAACTTTGTTTACGTTCTCGATCATCCTCCTTCAGTTTTATTTTCTGCTACAGTCAACATTCAGTCTGCATTTGTCAAAAGTTTTTGTAGACTCAACTTTCCCTCCAGGACACTGAGAGCCTCGAAGGGAATCTTGAATGATAGATGATTATTTTTTAAATAATTTTTCTCTGATGTGTAAAAGCTTAAAGTCCAGAGTGTCCGGATGTTTTTCAGTGTTGGCCGTTTTAGTTGCAGCATGCTTCAGTATCCCTCCAAAATATGAAACCTCGGGCTCCATAAAGTTAATGTTTAACTTCATGTGTTGCTCGTGTTGATGTATTATATTAATAAGAATTGCCCTGGAGAAGATCAAAGTATTTAAATCAAAATGGAAAACAGTTCTGAACACATGAATAATGTCCACAGGCTCACGCACTGTGGCATCTCTCTGCTGTTCAGGTTCATGAGAAGTGTTGAAGGCAGCGAGTGCATACAGCTACATCAAGCCGCGATTAGAGCTGCCATGATTAGTCGATTAATTGATTAGTTTTGATTATCAATTAATCATTTCAGTCAAGCAAAACTGACAAACATTTGCTGCTTCGCTTTGTCATTTATGATATTAAATGAAGAGTGTTTGGGTTTGGGACTTTGACCTAAACAAAGATGGCCGCCGCGTCTCCACTTCCTCCCACTGTACAAAAATGAAGCCAAAATATCCCGGATAC
>JBBPCS010053055.1:0-18580 GCA_037974645.1 Hollardia meadi
AGCAGAATATTGCACTGTAGCGAGATGATCAATGTTATTCACTTCAACTGTCAGTGGTTTTAATGTTGTGGCTGATCAGTGTATGTCTAATGATGCAGCATTGCAACAATCAAACTGTGAGATTTTGTCCACATAATGGGTTTATGTTGTCCACTATATTACAACCCCAATTCCGAAAAAGTTGGGACATTATGTAAAATGTCAATAACAATAGAATGCAATGATTTGCAAACCCCTTCTAACCTAAATGTAATTGAATACAGTAGAAAGACAAGATATTTAATGTTTAATAGTCAGTGAGACGAGGCCAACAGGGGCTGTTTATTCCTGAGTGAGAACTGAACGTGAGATTCATTTTCTGTCAAAAGTAGTATGCTAGCTAACCTTAGCCTCAAGGTCTAGAATGTTTACTGCTACCATCAGCTGCTCCGGGTTGTCTCTCTCATTGGCTATTGTAGTCCAGCTCAGAAAGTAATGTAATATAATCAGATTTTAAATCCTGAATTTCAAAGATGTTTGATATTATCAGGGAGGCCCCGATGAGTCTGCGAGCTGTTCGGTCCGGTATACAGACTGGATCTGTATATGCTTAATTTTCTCAGACAATGTGTGTCAAACATTGTTGCTGACCATGGTCTCAGACCAGATTTCTCCTCTGATTGTCGCGAGGGGCTAATTCGGGTTAAATTAAATCGGGACCTGAAACTCCTGTAGTTTGAGCTCAGCATAAGGCTACATTCAGACTGCAGGAAAAAGCGACCTGAATCTGATTTTTGTTTTTTTGTTTTTCTTATATGCGACTCATGTTGTTCTCATGACAGTGTGAACAGCACAAATCATATGGATTTGGTCCTAAATCAGATACAGATCTGATTTTTTGCAATGTGAGCTCAGTCTGAAGTCATATCGGAATTCATGCAACACAAATCTAAATCGACATGTCACAATTCTGCACTGGCTCAAACCACTCGTTGGAATTTTGGATAAAATCTGTTTCTGGCAGGTATTGTGTCATGATCCCACCACTCCAGGCTCCAACTCTGCATCCACACATATCTCCATGCAGAAGTAGCAGCCATTACTCCACAAAAAGCCATAATTACAAATCTGGCTCTCTTTCTCCTCATCCTCATTCTTGCTATCATCTGCTCAAAAAGTGCACTGCACATCATGAAAACATAAATGCTGACTGCATTGGCCTCCATGTTTACCTCTGTATAACAGTGTGCTGGATGTAATGACTTTACTATTGTTCTTTTGTGCATACGGGTCAGTTCAGGACCTATCACACTGGAATCTGTTCAAAAATAATGTTAACAGCCAAACAAAACAAATCAGATATGAGCAATAAATTTGAATTGAGCATTAAGGCTTTTACTGTACAACTGCAACAGTCGACAACATATGCCGGAAAACTGTTCAAGCAAATACTGTAAAATCAAAATGGTGTTAAATTCTGATTGTACATTTTATTTTGGCCACTGAGCTGACACACATCTGTTCAGATTCATTTTTGATGTAAAATAATTTTATATTTATTATTATACCGGCACTTTGGATTTGAATTGCCATCTTCATTCTCAATTATCGTTCATTATTTTGGCACTGGTGATTTTCCTTTGGGGAGTAGTGTCTTTGAGTGGGCGCCATAAATTTCTCTATGCAGGAAAACATCTGATCATGAATAAAAACACTTCTGCTGTGCCTGGACTGACTGTCACTCACTCTTCAAATAAGTGCTGCGTTGGCTGGACTTATTAATGTGGGGAGTCATATATCCACCCAGGGATGGAATGACACTTAGTGCTTTTACTGAAGTACTGCACTTAAATACTTGTACTGTACTTGAGTATTTCCATTTTCTGGTACTTTATACCTCAACTCCACTATATTTTAGAGGCAAAGCTTATACTCTTTACTCCACTACATTTATTTGATAAATTTAATTACTAGGTGCTGCATCATTACTGCCAAAGTAGTACATTTTTAAATCATTTGAGTAAGAGCAGCAGTATCCAGAGCTGCAGGGATGTGAAAATATTGTTTCTCTGCTGCAGATCTGCCCTGCTGTTTACATGGGCCTAACGTAAGCCTAATCATGTTTGAAATGCTTTTGTGATTTATAACCAGTGTCAGGATTAGCTTTGTTATTCAAAGTTCTACAATAACAAAAAATCATATCTTGGTGAGGTTTCCATTTATGTAGTAATTTCACATTCAAAGCACTTTACCTTCAACACACAAATCAAAAAGCAGTTTAGTAATTTTAATCGGAAAAAATTAGGTTTGAAAGTCTTTATTACTTTTCATCTAAATTTTATTTTATTCCATTTGACACAGATAAACATAGCTGTACAATAAACCATTTTTAGTCCCACCCCCCAAATGGATCACCAAAACTCTCCCAACAAACTTTATTCAAGAGCCCCTTGAAAGAAATAAACAAAAACATACAAGTTAACAAAATTCACAAAAATAAAAAGTGCATTTTTGTTTTAACTCCTGTGATGCATTATACATGTATATAATGCTGCTTCACGTGGGAAAAAACCTCATAACTCCAATTTAGACAGTTTCCTGGAGATTTCATGCAGGGCAATTTTCATTCACCCAAGGTTCATGTTCAAAAACAATTATAACAACTTGAATTTCAAAAAGTGTGTGATCTACCTGTAAATAAGGCAGTCCTGAAAAGCTGCTTGTTTGAAGGTACAAGGTTTTGATCACAGAGCAGCAGTAAATTCCCCTGAGCAGTTTCCTGTCTGGCACCCCAGAAAGTTCAAGAAACATACTTGATTATCTGATTTCTTCTTAATGCTATAAGAAAGGCATTAGGGTTCTTCTGAACATCTTTGTGGTTTACGCCATAGCCTTAAGCAATAGCTATGGAGACAATGTGAGGGGAAAGTGAAAGATTATTGGTTACACAAGATTCTTTCAAAAAAAGGAAACATTCCACTTCTGATCCAATACCATTTTTATAAAGGTTTTTGCATTGTCAAACATTTCTTCCATCAGGTTGTTTGAACAATACCGGTAGTTATTTAGAAGTGAATGATTGCTTCTATGGATGAATGACGGGACAAGGCTAAGACTGATCTTATTCTGAAAGGACAAGTCTTCCTTTTGACTGGTGGCCGATTGATCAGATCATCCTTGATGTGGTGGAGTGGGACAAAGGTGCCACATTATTTAGGTTTATACATATATGACATGAGGCAAATGACTTGAGTGACACACGCACACACACGCACACACACTTTAGACAATAAAGACAATTTGTTATTCCAAAGGTTCCTAAATAAAAATGTAGAGATTGGCGTCTCATTACCAGAGGACATTACCCAGAGCCCTGAGAGAGTGACACTCAACGGTAGCTTAACACCGCTGTATGGAAACAAGTGGTTATTTTGGTGGCATCCTTGTGATTGGAAATCAGTTCTCTAATGCTGGAGAGACACATTAATTTACATAAGTATAATCCAGTGAACCAATAAACTTCATGCCCTGAATGGCTTAATCTGGCATCAAAACGGAATTTTAATAAAGTGGAATATTGTGCTATAATCAACCTGATTTCTCCAGAAGAGAATTGGCAGCACGTGACTGAAACATCATGTAGCAGAGAAAGAGCAGAGTTAATATTTTTTAAGTGTTTTCCCACGTTCAACCGCTTCAATACAACAATCATTTGCAAACCAAGTGCTTCACAAATTCTCCTTTTTAAATAAACATTCTCCTACATCACAGGAGAGAGAAGACATTTTACACAGTAATTCAAAATCAGTAACTCTGCCTCTCTAAATCTAGTCAAGTAAGAGGTTTAGAGAGAACATGATTTGACAGTTTTAACATTACATGTTGATTAAAATGCCTTTCCCATTTAGACCCACAAGGGTCTATTCTTTCACAGCGGGCAAAATGATTCATAAACACAACCATGGCACAACAACAGAACAATAAGAACCAAATTAACTCTGAAGCATCCAAATACGTCAGCCCAGTTAAAAAAATAAACTGTTATAGTGCTTATGACTACAGAGGTACTGACTCCTGAAAATACTTTTCTTTGGACATCCCGCGTGAGAAACATACTTCCTCGATGTCACAAAAAGTCTCTAGACTCTTCACGTTTTCCAGAATGAACAAAGTGTCCCAAAGTCGTGACAAAAAGGTTACCCCATCAGGCAACCCTCCATCTATTATCAGTCTGAGACAGACAGCTAAAGAAACTACAGTGATCAGACTGTAATCCTATTGCCTTAATTTATACGAAAATAAATCAGCTATAGTGATTATTCTTCTCCTATCAGGTACAGTACAAAACTTCATAAAAAAAGAACTCTACAAACAGAAACTAGATCCAGAGGGTAAAGCAGTCGATCAATCTGCAACAACACAACAGGCTTTGTGGGAAAGCTGGCAGCAGCACTCAATTTTAGGGCCACAGATCACGGGAGAATCAGGCTACATCATGCCATTTAGCTTTAGCCCTGAGCTTCATATGGTGGTCCATACATGTGCAAGAGTCTGAATGAATATAACTATGTATAGGACTGGTTACTTTGGCATGGTTAATCCCCAATAAGCTCCAAAACCACAATACCTGATCAATGTGCACGCATGCCATTCTTGTTTCCACGTCAAAGGACGACGCTTATGTTTTTGGTCATTAACTGGAAATTACATATACATTACTGCTGACCGTTTCCCTTAATGTAGCCATTTGAATACACAATGAAAATCTACTTAAAGGCTTGACTTTTGTTTGAGATAAGTAATCCACCTCACAGAACAGAGAGCAGTCAGGTTTTGGTAATGCAGCTGAGACCAAGGATTGGAGACATGGACCAGCATTACAGTTTAAGCTTCAGCTAGTCAAAAGCCATTTACAACCTACTGTATCAAAAAGTCAAATCCAGAAGAAAAACATTCACACAGATGTTGTTAAAAGGACAAACATAATTTCAGTGTCAGATATTAAAATATGCTTAAACAACAGGAGTTTTCCTGCTCGCAAATGTGTTACCAAATAATATGACAAATAGTTCACTGTGATGGAACCCAGTTTCAAATAAGTTGACTCTTACTGTAGAGAAATTAATGTAAACCAGTGGCTCCCCTGAAGTTTGAAATTTCATCTAATAAATATTAGAACACTGTGGACAAAGGTTAGCAGTAATGTACTGTAAGTTATGCACCATTTATAGAGAATGAGCTAAAACATGATGAAAAACTAATAGTCCTTTAACAGCAAACCAAAATTGTACATCAGGAAAGACAGTGAGTGAACTTGGCAACTTGACAAATACTTGGGGCAAATATGGAGTGTTGACAGCTTGCATTAGCAGTGTTTCAGGCCAGTGACAAAAGGAACTTAGTGACAGAAAGATGTATAAACAGAAGGAAGGGTTTCCTATTCAAACTAATAAAACATGGCAGCTACAAAAATTTAACAAGGTAGCTATGACATACAAATGAATCATGTCCCGATGGCACAAAAGAACAGTGAAACACACCAGCCAAATATGTGTATTTAACACATTTTCCCTTTGATTTGGGATGGAGTGGAGTTGCAATCGGTAGCTTGGTGAATGGAATGCTCCTAATGGAGAAAACCTGTGACGATTATTTCCAAATTCTGGGCTCATATCTACAAACCCTGCATGTTTCTATGTGCAACACACATGGAAAACATGCTTGTGCCGGCCTCTTGTACAGTTTTAATGCCCCTGTTTGCTGTTGACAGAATAAGCCTTGTCGCATTCAATACTAAAATCACCAAGGACAGATCATATCAAGACTTGGGGATTTAGGCAAAGACAGATAGTTGGTATGTGTGTATCAAAGCAACGGGGCTCAAGCACAAACTGGGATCTGAGCAGTTCGATGACTGCTAGTTCAGTTTTTCCTGGAATATGTACAGATTGTTGGTGGTGGCCACGGCAATGATGTTGTCCAGGGGATGCCAGGCAGTATGGAGGATCTTCTTGTTAAAGTCCAGACTGTCTACACTGATCTCATCCTTTTTGCGTTTCCCACCTGTGCTTACTTTGCGAGGTTTCAGGACCGATCGTGGCTTGCTGTTCTCCCGCGACGCCTCGAGAGTTAGGTCCTGCCGATAGCCTCTGTCAAACATCCTGAAGAAGTTGTTGTAGGAACCAGTCATCACAACGCTGCAGAGAGACAAGGTATGAGTGAGTGATGATAAATAGTGTGGGTAGGTTTCCAGTTTTGCCGGCACAGTCCAGTGTACAAGCTTAAAGTGGTCTGATTTTATGCAAACTTTTTGTGCAAAATTTGTATTGTGCGGCTAGTTAGCAGGAGCCCCAGGACAGCTGATTAGCTCAGCGCCACAGTGTGGTGTCTCCTTAAGTTTTGTTGATGTACTAAAGTTGAATTTTGTGCAGACAGTGCAGCTATACTACTCCGCCCAATGTCCACAAGAGAGAACTCTCATCAGTAACAAATTGGTACAGGTTATGATGTCTAATGTTAAATGCTACAATACTTGAGTACGCAGCCTCATTTTGACCTGCTCCCGTTTGCCCCGTTAAAGTTACTGCATTACAAGCACACTAGCATTTCAGTGGACAGCAACTCTTCATTTCTTACAGGGCTGTTATGGTGAAATATTTGCAGGGACAGGTTGGGGAAAAACTCATTGACTTACAAGGTACGCATTTGAAATGTGGCTATTGCCATCTTTCAAGTTGCACGAGACTGAAGTCTTTTTTTTAATTTATTGTTTTGACGTTAAACTTTAGAAGCCAAAATATTAAGTTGAATGGTTGTTGAGAGAAATTAAAACAAGGTGTGTCACAGTTTTCCTGATGGATTGTGGTGCTGCTATATTTCTGGTCCAGTCCACTATTTGGCTTAATATCAAGCTGGTTTTGAAAAATCAGCCCAACCCTAATGGTAAACCACACGATAATGAAGGAAAAAGCAACAAGTGTATGGTTCTGGCATGAACCACAACCTGAGCATGTGCAGAACACCCAAACCAAATCATGTGCAGCCTTATGCTTTGCCATGAGCAGATAACCACAATTATTGATAAGGCCGGAGTTGCTGGGCTCAGTTGCGTCAAATATACGTCAACAAAAAACATTTGCATGCGTCATGCATATTGAATGTGTGGGGAATTCCAAAGGCATTATAAAGAACACAAATTTTGTTCTGTCAGAGTAACACTTGTCCAGAGAGAATCTCTTTAACCTAATAGAGCATCTAGTATAGATACTCACCTGTCGTTCCCATTCCAACAGCACTCAAACTTGTCAAAGATGCAATCATTCTCATAGAGTGAACACAACTTACTCCTGAGATATTCATGTACCTGTAAAAGAAAGTTTTTCTTGATATAATAAACAGTTGTGCAAGAGAGAAAATAACATTTCATTATGAAATATGTAAAACACCTCCCTCTTGTGGAGAGGCAGTAGAATGATGCCAGGGCTTATATTGTGCAGGAAAGAAATTGATATAACCACATTACTTCAGTCTTCGCACGGCAGCAGTTACAGACCTGATATGTCTCTACTGGCCGGGTCTCCATGTTAAGATCCCAGATTTTGACAGACAGGTAGTCGCGGGTCATCATGTAGCGACCACTGTGGCTGAACTTCACATCAGAGATGGATGAGATGATTTCAGAAAAGAACGAACGATTGTTTGGATCCTCTGGCTCTTCAAACACTGAACAAAAGAGAAGGATGCATGTCATTAGTATACCTTGAGCCCTGGCTGCCATTAAGTTTTTAAACAGCTGTGTACAATTTAATGCAGCAACATATACAACTTGATTTTTAAAGTGTAGTGTTGTTACTGCATGGACAGACTTTCACGTTCTGTCTGTGCTCTCAAGACTGGCAGATGCTGGAGCTCAGCTGTTAGAAAAGCTACCTTCCAATAAAAATGTTGAATGGCATTTTAGTCAACATGCATGTTGGATGATACTATTGCTACTAGGGTTGGTGTAAAAATTTTCAAGACAGTTTGATATTGAGCCATAGACCGGACCGACTGGTATACCGACTTTTACCACTGGGTGGCATAAGTGGCTTGCTTCCAAGTGGAACATTTTTCCACATTTCCACCACTTTTTTTTTTTTTTAAATTCTCACAACAACCTTTCAACTTAACTTATATTCTTCTAAAGTTTACCATCAAAATGATAAAAATAAGACTTCAGCCTCGTGTAACTTGAGAAAAGATGGCAGTCGCTACATTTCAAGTCTGCATTGGAACTAGAGGTAGACCAATTAATTGGCCAAGCCAATAGGACGTTTTACAAATTATCGTTATCAGTGGAACTAGACTCCTATAGTGGCCGATGGCTGCGCTGCCTCCACCAGACCAATACTCAAAATTATAGCTAAAAAAAATAAATAATTGCTCCCATCTGTATTTTGTATGGTTAGTTTGATCAGTTCAATATTTATTTAATTCCTTTGTTTTGGATATTCAGTTTAACAGTTATCCAGTTTCTAATAAAGTCAAACATTGTTAATTTCCCACAGTGTTCAATTTTTTTTCATAAGGGTGGGCTGTAGGCTTTTTCCAGCTCCAAAGTTTAGCTATTATATCGGCCTTTGAAAATCCACTATCTGTCAAATTCGAATTGGAACCTTGCAAGTCAATGAGTTTTCCACAACACGTTCCTGCAAATGTTTCACAGTAAAAGCCTTGCCAAGAAATTAATGGTTTCTGTCCTTTGAAAGTATAGAGGGCTTTTAATTTGAAACAGATACAGGAATTGCTGATTTATATTTACAGTGTAATGCAGTAACTTAAACAGGGCAACCAGAGCACATTCAAACGTGGCTTCATACTGAAGTTTGAGCATGTAACATAATGTCAGACAGCATAACCTGCACCAACTCATTACTGATGAGAGATCTCTCTTGTGAATATCAGTCAGAGTAGTTAAGCAGCACTGTGTGCACAACTCTCAAGTCTAATAACACTACAACACAACAGGGAAGCAGCACCCCGTAGCAGTATCCCGGGGCTCCTGTTAACTCTCTCCACCTACACTTGACAAATGCCGGTTCAGTCAGGTCGCATAAAATTAAACTGGTTTAAGCTCATCACCGGACCCATAAAACAGGAAACCTACCCAACCCTAATTGCCACTGCTCTTTATGGAAACACTGGCCTCACAATCAGAGTTGGCCGATTTTTTTAGGCTCTATATGCTTTAAAGCAGTTGTTCTCATAAAGTGAGGAAACTGACATTCAGCCTATTCTAGTTTCATTGTCTATCATTCTAAAATTAACTAGCTCCCCTGCAGGCACACGGCATAAATGAAACTGTGCTTACTTTTGGCGTGCTGGTCACACAGTGCTGATGTCCTCATGTCACACAAGCGGATGGTTCCCTTGCTGCTGCTGTAGACAAAAGTGTTGCATTGGTTGGGGTGGAACTCCGCTGCTGTGATCACCTCGGTCAGTTCTTCCATATTGGCTGGCTTAATGTCAACAATATCTGAAGAAGTGAGGTTAAGATCAAAGGGCTTAACAGACGTAACAAACTAGGGCTGTGCTGTATGACCAAATCTCATATCCCGATATAGGGGATTTCATATCCAGATAACGATAGATATCACAATATAGCACGTTCTGTAAATTCAATGACTAAATAAGCTATATAAAATTACATGTTAAGGTCTATTTCTTGTAACATTTTGAATAATATACTCATCAAATAAAGTTACTTACTTATAGTTGATTATTTTCTTTTATTTAGAGACTTTGTGCAAATTTTCAACTAAGCATGTAATAAAATACTAATATGTAAAATATAAAAAGGTAAATGGACACATGTGGCTCTCATTCATAGACTCTCTGTACTGTTTGACAAGATTCTAGGTGGTAAAAAAAAGGTTAATGGTGTTTCAGTCCGTTTCCCACAGAATGACATACAGATGTTACTGTATAAGCGGCTGTATATACCGGCTTGCCCTGCCCCTCCTCTTTCCGTTTCTCTCCCTGTGTCTGCTCCAATGACTTTCTTCATCAGTAGGATGTTTTATGAAGTTGGCCAAAAAACATAACTCACGCTTTGGATTTTTTTCACAACAGTAGAGCTGCATCAGGAGGAGGCTTGTTGTTAATGACGTAACCAATTGCAACCAGGTGCACCTACAAGGTTTTTTCAAAACAATGAAAATTCGATGGGAATAACTGACGAATTACGCAAAGACCAATAGAAGATAATGGTTCAACTTAAAAATTAAAAAGGATACTAAAGCTGCGATCAGTGATCTCCAGATTCCAAAGGTTAATGCGCAGGTCATCTGCAGACAGGTAGGTCTCACAATCACTGTTGACTGAGATGGAGTTGATATGGTAGGTGTGAGCATTCGCAAACACTCGTCTAGGGCTAGCTTCAACCATCAAGTCCATTGGCCTGAATACTGGTACCTGAAGAGAGGAGAGGGTTAGCAGCGGGGTTTCACGGAAAACACAACAGACTGTGGTCATCGCATTGTCCTCATATAATCTTAATTATTAATGATGTTTTTATTAAATGGATTTTCCCACTAAGCACAAAACATACCCAAACTGTCTTTGTAGCACTGATGAAGAGGCTGACAGATGTAGGTATCACAACTACTGGTATCAAATATGTCTGGCAATTTTCTAATTGTCCATTTTTGAGATTTTCCTGGTAGTGTGTGGGGAAAAAAGAATTCACTGATACTACTGATACAGTTAAATGAGAGAATGGTCAAGTGTCAGTGTAACCGGCTCTCTGTTCAACTCAGTTTATAATTGGAAACTGTTCAATAAATATAGATCACAGTTCCCTAAAGTGGAGGGTGCATGTGACCAGGGAGAAAAATGTGCAGTCAAACTAAAGCTGAATCAACCTTTTTCAGACCAGACTTGTCAAACACAAGTGTAACTAATAAATATGATTAGCTGCATTGTAGGAATGGATTGTTACTGTTATTAGTTTCACCTGTGCTTTTGCTGGTAAGACTGCTGGTATGTCTTCATGAATAAAAAACAATTCACAACTCAGAGACAGAATTAATGACTGGAGAACAATGGTGAAACGAAATGACATGTCACTTCTTTGTCTTTGTTTCACCAATTCATATTTCATAAGCTTGCAAGTGCAAAATTGGCCTCAAACTTAGAAACAATTAAAGACACAATTCACAATGCAGTTTGAGTACAATAAACTGTGTGTACTTCTACTAGGCATCTGTTCCTGTTAGGGCTGCAACTAACAATTATTTTCATTATCGATTAACCTGACGATCATTTTCTCGATTTAGCGATTAATTGTTTGGTCCAGAAAATGGTGAAAAAAGTTGATCACTTTTCCCCAAAGCCCATGGTGGCATCCTCAAATGTCTTGTTTTGTCCATGACCCAAACTTATTCAGTTTACTGTCATGGAGGACTACAGAAAAAACAATCGATTGATTATCAAAATAGTTGACAACTAATGGATTAATTAACTAATTGTTGCGGCTCTATTGGTGTGTAATATCTAATAGGATGCTGTACACACCAATACAGTTTTGGGCTTTCAAGTAACTTGCATGCAATGGATGGAAAGTTAAGTCAAGAGCCTTAATTGCAGCTTACCATTACAAACCCAGCATATTAAAACATGGTTAATAATGACATAATAATACATACATGTTCCACATTATTGGGACAGTGATAAAGCAAAATATACACACCCGTAGTGTTGTGACAGTGTTGAAATCTCTGTATCGCCCATCTTCTTCCTTCAAATTGTAACCCACTGGTCTCTTGTCACGCTCACTAATTTTCCACAGTTTTATAGTTTTGTCTACCAATAAGAAAAAGCAGAGATCAGGAAAAACTCATCATCAGTAACAGAAGAACCTGTGTCAGTTTAGATCACCTGCAGCCAAATAGTGTCTCCAGGGGACAAATGGAAAGGTTTCAGGTTAAAATAGCTAAATTTCACCAACTCATACTTACTACAGTTAATCACTTTAATAAGAATACAGTGGTTTACTAACCATTTGTAGACAAAAGGAACTGTGCTGCGTTCTTCTGAGGCAACCATCGAATCTTGTTGATCTTCTCCTCGATCTCAAGGCTTTTCAAGTAGTCAAACTCAGGCTCGTGGCTTTGGAAGGTGCTGTAAACATTGTACTCTCCTCGACACTGTGGCTGATTCTTACTCTAAACAACAACAGAACGCAGATCTGAGTTAGTTCAAGCATTAGTACAATAGCAACAGAACTATGCTGAATGCAAGAGTCAGTATTTCAGCTCATGTATAAACACAAGCCACAAAGTTTTTTTTTTTTCCAAATTCTGAATTAATCTGAATGTGGAAAACAATAATTGCACTGTTTATACACCTTTAGTTAAGTCAGATGAAACTTACCTCTGGCTCCTGCTGAAAGATGACAACACGACCCCCCTTGTCCCCAGTGGCTAGTAGCTCCCCAGAGTGGTTGAATTCAACAGTCGATATGATGTCAGCTGTCAATAAGGAAGTGCAATTAGGATATCATCAAACTTTGTGCCCTTTTTCTCAATTTGCTACTGGAGCATGAAGCCTATTGTGTAAATCTAACGTGTGTCAAATGTGAAAATATTTTTGCACTGGCTTGCAAAGCCTCCAAAAAATGCACAAAATTCTTTCAACAGCATTAAAGATATTGTACATTTGTTCCCGTTTTGTCCACCTACAGTATGGGGGATGAAAACACATAGGAAGGGAAAAAAACTTGCCCTGTGCAGCTATTCAGCAATTCTCATCAAACCCTACAACACAACAATCAATCCCTGTGCACTATTCTGAGAGTGCAATCCTCAATATAGACTATGGTGTTGTTCCTCTCTTACCACAGAACACCAAGTGCCTGATACGACCCGACTCCATACAGACTCTCATATAAAGCAAAAGAGGGCAGAGTGAAGGAGAATACAAGGATTGGCTCACATTTATACTTGATTTCAGGCAAAGTTTACTGTAAACAACTGTATTGTCCTTTACACACAAATAAGTTCATCATGTACTATAAACATATGTGTTTCAGGAACAATGGGGAAAGGGGCGGTTAGGTTACAATCCACCACTGGTCTTTCTGTTCATATGCAGGTAAAAACCTGATATTTAAAAATCATCTACCCCTTTGGCTCCATTTTTCCCCCTCTTTATTTGCATTGATGTTGGTATCTAACCATTGCAGGCAGTTGGAAACTGCAAGAGCCAAGCATCTATCCAGAAACAATGTTCCTGTTAGTCAGGATAATCACTGATTTCATTATTATCAGTGGCTCTTATTGGGAACTATTAGGTCAAAAATGGTTCAATTAAATCTGTCCTGAATGTGAATTATCCCAAGTAACCAAGAGAGTGTTTCTAGAAATACGCTTTTTGTCCAAGTTTTTATTTCATGACATTTTGTAATGCTTTGAACGTCCCTTCATCTCCATTATATTTACAGCAGTAGCCTAAAACATTAGACCATCTGCATGGCTAGGCAATAAACTTTTTAAGTGTTTAAAGTTTTTTTTTTGACTTGATCAATCAGAACCTTTGAAAATAGGACCTTAACACACACACAAGTTGAGTCCAAGCAAACTGATTGCTCAATCAAGTAAACGTAGCGCTTCAATAACTTCCTTCCTTCTTGTTTACTAAAAGCCCTTGTCCTATAGAGGTATAACATAACCTACAACCATTCAATTCAGATATGCACTTCACTCCCACGTATGCAAACATTACATTGCACACACTGGACAAATACACTGAGAATATGTAAAAGTAGTCATTGTCGACATTTTGCAGCAATTATGCCAAAAATAGATGAATGCTGTCAGCAGTCTGTCTCTAAGAGACCTTCTGGACTATTAGCACGAAACGTGCCACACCACTGACCCTTTCACTTCAGTACAAACAGGTTAAAGCCTCAAAACAAAATCACTCATGGAACTTTTCATGATCTGCATAGATATGACAAACAGAACGTGTAGCAGTAGCATTCAAGCTAATTTCAAAACAAGCATGCACAGGATGCCAATCAGACATGCATCAATGCATGTTAGCAACAATAAATTGACTAGCACGTGGACTTACCTTCAGCGACATCATCATCTATCGCTCCTTTGACTTGGGAAAAGCACCACTGCACATCACTGTTCCCACCACCGGCCCCTGCACGAAACACAACCCAAGTTTTAACCACCCACCAACAAATACAACTTGACACGCGTTAGCCTGGTGCTAACTTAGCTAAAATCAGTAATAAGAGAACAAGGTCCTCCATGACTTGATACTGGCTACATATTTAGACTGGCGTAGTATATTTCCATGCACAGGAAATTGTTTAAGCATGTTTTCCGTGGAAAACTGTCACTTTCACACTGTTATGACATATACTAGCATCTTGGAAGTGTATCCTAGCTTGCTAGCTATCCTTTGCTGGTTAACCTCAACAGAGAGACAAACCGAGGCTAAACGGAATACTAAACTGTTGGGAAATAATTAAGCCTCGGACATTCAGACAGTCTTCTCTCTCTCTAGGTTTACCTGCCATGGTGAGCGACTCAGTCAGAGGGTATCTCTGTAGCGGGCTCAGGTCCTGGACTGGAGCAGTGCTGACCCGGGTCGGCTGGATGGTTCTGACCGAGGAGCAGTGGAGGAATAAAGCTGGGGAAGCTGTTTGAAACTCCGAAGACTGTACAAGTCCTCGGTCCAGCTGATATGGACAGCGCGAAACAGTTTTCGACCATATAAAGTGAACTGCAATCCTCAGTTGTGAATTTTAGACTTTGGACTCTACTTTGAGATTTCCCTCGCCTCTGCCTCTCCCAGAATTACACTTTCAAAATGGCGCAACGCGGGCGGCGTTCAGCAGGCATCAAACAGAGCGGTGAGGATGCATCATGCAACTTTAATGTGGCTTACTCCTGAGCTGTCAGCAACATGGTTCTATTTCCCCTTTCCCCGGAGAAGAAATGGTTTGTTTATTTACAGAGCGTTTAATTTACTCTGACAAGTAAAAAGGACTTTTTTTTTTTAGAAAACCCCCGTACTGTCTAAATGCCGCCCATGTGAATTGGTTCAGTAAAGAAAATCGAACGAACCTGCGCACGCATGGTTTTTGGAAAGTGAACTACATTTGACATGAAGTTTAATTTAGATATGATTTGCTTTTTATTTATTCTTTGGATTTAGCCCAAATTAAGTTGCAACTAAAGAACAAAGAAGATATAACTCATAATATGTACAGTTGTGACGTAATGACAAATTTTGAATTAGGCTAATTTTTAGGTTGCTCCTCCTGAGACATGAAAGCTTGAAGTCTTTGCACCCATGAAACACCACCCCCCTCCATTAATGATGGCTCTGTTTTATTCAAGTGAGCGTGAAAGTGAGGCAGCATGCACAATAAGAAGACCCTTGAAGCAGCTAAACTGAATTAAGCTATTATTCATTTTTACAATTGTGCTTTTCCCACTGTAACATGCCAAAATCTCTTCCGTGTCCATGAAGAAGGCCAAGTGACACACCTCTCTCAATCCCACTCTCTGTCCATTATATGTGTAATATTTAGTTTTTGCTGAAAAGCCATTCTTTTGGGGACATTTTGTGCCTGTTATAAGTCAAGCAGATAGATCAGGGAACGAGGAAGAGACAATAAAGGTCTCCAACCACATTGCTTTTCATGGTTGCATCTTAACCCCCATCTTAAGCACAGTTTAAATTAATGTTATAAGAGCCTTAAAACTAGGTTTAACTCTACAAGACAGGTGTTGCCTTGAGGCCCAAATCCTTACTGTTTATATTGTGCTTTGGTGGTGCATGCAGTAGCCTACTGCCAACCAATGACAACATCTGACATTACCACAAATTCATTGTCATATAGTAAAGCTGGAACATTCAGGCCCTCGTGGGCGCCTGGGGCCCCTGTGGAAATTGCCCCTGAGCCTGTCTAGTGATTCAGCTTTCCCAGACACACAAGATCTCACCAGAAGGGAAAATAATAACAGTCCTTGTTAACATTGCTGACATGCCTTATTTACATAGACATTTCTGTCAAACTTTATATGTGCTTCTCAAGGACAAAACAGCTTTTATCAATCAAGAATACACAACACTAATTTTGTATGCGCAACTATACAAACATTTTTTTTTTTTACAGCTTCATTCTGGTCATTTTCCAACTCGGCAGATATCACAATTTCTAGATTACACATTTTACACTGTCAATAAACACTGTATCACTGTTTCACTGTAGAGTTGCTCTATATGCCTGCAACACCCGTTGATTATTAAAAAAAAAAAACTGCACAAAAGCACTGAGCTCTACTGCAGAGTGTGAATTGAATAAGGCAGAAAACATGATCACTCCAGCTGTTATTATTGTGTGCGGAGACACTAATGATTTATATGAACTGCATAGACCACATATCCCAAGGAGGTCTGCCTGATCAACTTCATCGATGAGCTCTAAATCCGAGAGCATGCCCATTCTTCAACAGTCTGCTTCTTTTCACTTTCCCACCATAAAGTAAGTGGTCCATCTGGCAAGGAGCAAGGCACCGAACAGCACCGTGTAGCTAAAGAGAACAAATTTGAGGATTTCCCTGAATGTCCGGAGGAAGCGGATTAACAAGGGCTCCACATCCAGAGGCTCCTGCTGCTCCTGCTGCGCCTTCTGCTTGCGACCAGGTTGAGTCAGGTGTCCCATGTCCTCACCCCCACCCATTCTGCAAACACACACATTTGTCAAATTTCAGAATGGGACGACGCAAGAGAATACAACTTTAATAGCGACTTCAATTTAAGAAGCACATGCAATATCTTTTAGTGCTTTATGTGTTAATAAATGTGTTCAAGTTTATTTGTATTACAGGTGCAAATTGATTTGTTCTCAGCCTTATAGAAGCTGACAAGGCTGCATTATCACAAGACCACTGTTAATAATTTATGTGTAAATTGCACAAAGTAGGTTCAGTATTGATCTGCTTTGGTTTATGTAGTCACATCATTCAGATTTCATGTTGATATTTTTAGGGAGACATGCTGAATACATTAGCGCTGCAACTAATGATTTTCATTATTGATTCATTGATTGGTAAAATGTCAAAAGACTCTTTTTTTGCTTGATAATTGAATGAAACAATTGTAGTAGTTGGCACATACGTTTATTTTGATCGACTAATCATTGCAGCTCTAGAATACATATGTTTTTCTTAAAGTAGTTCTTTGTTGGGCTGTGGAAGCTACAACCAACCATATATGCACAAAGTTATAGTCAAAATAAATTATGCTAATAAATATACTGTTCTGTTATGTATCACAGTTGAAAAGAAATGTCAGTGCAATCTAGCCAGTTGTCTCATCTTAAAATGTCTTAATATCTTGTCCTGGTAAAGGTTTAACTGACTTAACTTCAAACAGAGAACATTCAAAAAATCACAAACAAGTTCAAGATATAAATTCTAGAGTAAAAACCTTAAACCAATCATACCTTGATGTTGTTGGAGCAGGACAGCAAGAGGCTCCCGTGCTTCTAGCCCTGAAGTCCAAGTTGGTCTGCTTCCCTGAGTGCTTCAAGCCCTTATGTCAGAGGAGGAGCCACATGCAATAACTGATCACAAGGATCTGAATCCCCTGGGATTGATCTAAATGGGAGTTTAAGTCTTCAGTGCACCTGCTCCTCAATCAAAAAAAAGCACAATTCAAAAAAACTTAAATGTTTTCTAATTAACTGAATCAAAGCAGTTTCCAAGTCTTATAGCCAGTCAACATAGAGGAAATGAACATAGATTTACCAGTTCACCAAAATATCCCAAGTGCTGTCAGCAGGTCTCTCTGTGTTCACAGTGGAAGGCACGGAGAAGGTATTGACTGTAACAGAGATCAAACACCCTCCCCGCAGCACAGTTATCCTCGACCGGAACATGGAGCAAATGGCCTCCTAATTCAATCAGTGTCCTGCGCTGTCAAATCATGGGCTGCCGTGGGCTGAGCTCTCCAGACAGCGCAGGGCCATTACCGGCTGATCGGGGGGGCCTGTTACGCCGCTAATTGCTCCTTCAGAGTGCTGGACCACTGCTGACGGATACACTCCTGTCCCTGCCTTTCATCCGCTCTCCCTGATCACAATCAGCTTGGCTTTCTAAAATTATCTACTAAACAATAGGCAAAATGGTATCCCACATGACCTAGTAATTTGCAGTCGCAGTACTTAAGACTTTATTTACCTATTTTTATCCCAGCAAAAGACACAGGAAACTGCCAACAAAAGCCTTCAAAAGTGCATCTTTAATCATCTCATACATGACATCACTAACGTCTCAAAGATCTTAATACATACATATACAGTATACAGGAGCTGCATGGTAGAGCAATGACCTCAGTGATGGAAACCAGCTTTATATTTATATTGTCTGGGTACAAAGCAAGGACTGGGAAAAAAAATTAAAGGTACCCTGTGGAGTTTGTTTTTAAATGTGTTCATGAGTCAAAGTTTTGTTTGCAACACACACACACACACACACACACGCGCACACACACACACACACACACACACACACACACACACACACACACACAC
>JBBPCS010053065.1:0-18580 GCA_037974645.1 Hollardia meadi
TCTATCTATCTATCTATCTATCTATCTATCTATCTATCTATCTATCTATCTATCTATCTATCTATCTATCTATTAAAGAGAACTATCTCTTTAATCTTTTGTGTTGTGTTTTCTTCAGTGGTTTGGCAACCTGGTGACTCTGAAATGGTGGAATGACCTGTGGTTAAACGAAGGGTTTGCGTCATACGTAGAGTACCTCGGAGCCGACTATGCTGAGCCCACCTGGAACATTGTAAGTGTACCTTCAAAGACAATGAGCTTTGACTAGTAGAGACGTTGCATTTATATTTCAAGGATCAACAACATCTCACAGATATGGGTCTAACTAAGGTGTCCTAACTCACCTCTCTGCTTGGCTGCAGAAAGACCTATTCATAGTGTATGACGTGCACAAGGTGTTTGCTGTGGATGCCCTGGCGTCCTCACACCCACTGTCCCGGCAAGAGGAGGAAGTCAATGACCCTGCTCAGATCAGCGAGATGTTCAACACCATCTCCTACAACAAGGTCTGCTCCTCTAACACAATTTTATACAGCATCTAATGCAGGATCTTATACTGACATACTGTACATATTTCTAAAAATGTTGTTTACAGTTTTCTCAAAAATATTAATAAATATATATCTAAATCTGTTCATTTATTTTTATGGTATAATATTATACACCTCTAGGCAGTTTTATTTTACCTGTTCTTTCTCTTTCTATCTCTCTTTTTTAATTCACTGGGAAATACATTTAGCACAAACATCTAAGAAAATGGTTTCATATTCAGTATGACTTATGTATGTGTCAGTATTTGTTTTCAGTTTTGAATCTTTCCATTCCCCAAGGTCTAGATGTTGTAATTTTTATACGTATTGCACCATTGGGGAAAGCAAATTTTTTGGGGGACTGAATGCAAAATCCAGCTGTCATGCTGTTAGGAGAGGTTCAACCCAACCTTTCTTTATTTGTTGTTTTCAGGGAGCAGCAGTGCTCAGGATGCTGTCAGAGTTTCTCACGGAGCCCGTGTTCGCCAAAGGACTCAGTGTGAGTAGTAACTCTGTAATAAGGCCTCATCACTTAATTAATACTGCTACTGTGTGTGTGTGTGTGTGTGTGTAGGTATGACATTCATCAGACTGTTAGTCTGACTGGTGTGTGTGAGTAATCCACAAGAGAACAGAGCGATACCTATATTTCTTAAGATTCTGACTGATAACACAACATGTTTAGTTACTAATGCTTTACCTACTGTTCATAACCGCTTTCTCTTCACAGTCTTACCTGAACACATTCGCCTTCAAAAACACAGTTTATACAGACTTGTGGGACCACCTTCAACGGGTCGGTACAGTTTTAAAAAAATAAACACGTCACTGCCACAAATATGCATGATTTCATCGGGCATTGTGTCCTTGGGTGTGCGTGTGTTTCTTCTTATATTCCTGCTACCCTCTGTTTGTTTTCAGGCAGTTGAAAGCACACCAGGTTTATATATTCCTCACACAGTCCACGACATCATGAACCGCTGGACTCTTCAAATGGGCTTCCCAGTGGTCACAATTGACACCCGCACAGGAAGGATCACCCAGAAACACTTCCTGTTGGATCCAGAGTCTGTAGTGGATAGGCCTTCTCAGTTCGAGTAGGATTCAGTTTTACCTCATCCTGTAGGATCCATGTAGACAATAAATGAAGAGATTGATTCCTTAATGCAATATCAGTCATTTGGATAAATATCTACTTTATTAGTGAATGAAACACAAACAAAATAGGAATATGTTTTGGAATATTGTAAATATTGTAGCTCTCAACAGAAGCTCTGTAAGGTTGCAAAGCAGTACTTCAAGCTAAATGCTAGCATTGGCATGCTAACATGCTCAAAATGACAATGCTAGCATGTTAATGTTAAGCAGGTGTAATGTTTTCATGTTCACCATCTTCGTTAAGTGTGTTAGCAGCATGCTTACATGAAACATTTGCTACTTAGCACGAAAAACAAAAACCACAGCTGAGGCTGATGGGAATGTCTTTTTATTTTTGCAGGTATTTGGTCATAACTCAAAGTATTACATTTTGTCCTGATGATGGTGCTAGATGAAAAGCAACAGGATCATTAAAATTATCACATTTCATCCTGATGGTGACATGAATGTTTGTATCAAATTTTGTGGCAATCCATCCAATTGCTTTTCATAAATGTGAACCTGGTCGTGCCAGAAGAAAAGTCACCCAAAGTCAGTTTGGTCATCCTCTGGGGACCAAACATATATGTACCAAATTTCATGGCAATCTAATCTAATAGTCAGACAGAAAGAGAGACCAAGAGCATGCCATTGCCATCCCTGGAGCCATGCTACTAGCATGGGTAAAAAACAACATTGTCCCACTCTTACTTACTTACTTACTCACAGTCTTTATCTTTGTTTCCGTCCAGTTACACATGGTTTGTCCCGATTAAATGGATGAAGACAGGTGTGGAGCAGCAACAGTACTGGCTTCTTCAAAAGACAGGTACAGTCATGGTAACATCCACTGCTGTTCTTGATCATATTAGAAAAGAACAACTTCCTTCTAGATCAGTGTACTCAACCACTGGTGATGGTGTTAACTGAATGCTTTGCATATCTTACTTTAATATTTTTCGCCAGGCACCCACAATCAGATGAGAGTGTCAGGGAAGGACTGGGTGCTGGCGAACACCAATGTGTCTGGGTACTTTAGGGTGAACTACGATCTTGACAACTGGGATCGTCTCCTCTCCCTGCTCAACACTAACCATAAGGTGAGGCACATGCCCACTCATCTGTCCAAAGTTGTGACGTTTGTTCGTCTTGTTCGTTTGCTTCACCACACTGGCTTGGTTGTGTGTGTTTGTGTGTCATGTCTTTCAGGCTTTATCAATCATCAACAGAGCACAGATCATAGATGATACGTTCAACCTAGCAAGGTAAAGAAATATAAGTATGTATTAAATCCATCACACTTTGTATGTCTGCAAAGAATAAGAAGGATTTGTTCGATTTGTGTAGAGCCAAAATAATCAATACAACATTGGCCTTGAGAGCTACCAAATACCTGGCCAAGGAAAGAGACTTCATCCCCTGGGAGTCAGCTGTGAGAAACCTCGACTACTACATCCTCATGTTTGACCGCACTGAGGTCTATGGAGCTTTACAGGTTAGTACTGCTTTACTGTGAATACTAATACTAACTGCTCATTCTGATACTAACAGGAGAAGTGTATAAAGGGAATGGGTAAAGCAGCTGGACATAAACGATTGCCATGATTATGTGGCATCTTTACATGTTTTTACTCTAGGCATACCTCAAGAAACAAATCCAACCACTTTTTGAGCACTTCAAGACGATTACAGCTAACTGGACCAAAGTACCTAGAGGACACACTGATCAGTAAGAATTCTAATACCAGAAGTGACTTTACATTTGGTAACATTATTTAATTCGAGGCAATATTACATTTGGATTATTACCATTTCAATATGCCTCTCACATATTGAATACTGTCATGCTATATTGCAGTTTTTCACAGTTTTCTTAAACATCTCCTTCCTCAGGTATAATCAGATAAATGCTGTTGGAATAGCCTGCAGTATGGGTGTGGAAGGTTGCAGGGAGCTGATCAAGAGCTGGTACAGACAATGGATGAAAAATCCAAATCACAACCCGTGAGTAGAATTCAAGTCAGTTCTTTTGTGTCTTAAGATTTCGTGCAGCCTATGTTAATCTGCCCCGACTGCCTGAGTACAGTGTGCTAGCTAGCTAGCCATGTACACGCTGACTATGTGTGTGAGGAGTGAGCATCCGTGAATGGTATTCGTTTTCTAATGTACTGTATATTTACCTTAATATGGAGCAGAATCCATCCCAACTTGAAAAGCACAGTTTACTGCAATGCCATAGCCTTCGGTGGTGTGGAGGAGTGGGACTTTGCCTGGAGAATGTTCAAGATCGCCACTGTGGCATCTGAAGCTTCTAGGCTGAGGTCTGCTATGGCCTGCACCAAAGTACCCTGGCTTTTGAACAGGTATGTGCAACATCCGGATTTATGGGAATATCCTCATTCATTGTTTTGTGAATGAGACACTTGTCCCTACACATACTCATGTACCCTGTCACAGATAGACAGATACGTATCCTGCAGACAACTAGTGTCACTGGTTTTCAAGTTCAAAGACAGCAAATTATTTTGTTCAAAAAGCAAGAGTTTCACTTGGAGTTTTGCTGTAGAAGGATGAGGTGATGAGGATTAAGGTGAGGACATTGACACGCCATTGACATTTTTATCTGTAACATGCTTAAGCATAGAACTAACAGTGGCATAAGAAAAAGAGTCATCAGGGACTCAGTAATGCCAATTCCACAGTAAATATCTATCCAATATTTGCTAACATTGGCTAACATTAGCCACCATGAGCTCAACTTTGAGAATGTGCCATTAGGTTGTTCAAAAGTTACATAGTCTTGCATTAGCACTGCTTTTAGTTCAGGCACTAAAAGCAGTGCTAATTTAAGTGCTGAGCTAGTTATGCAGTGTATTTATTTGTCCTGAACTTTCTCTACAGATACAGTATTGGCTGTAGCTACAGTATAGCTAGAGACAGACATGCCAGCTGTGTGTTTTTGTGTGACAGCTCATACTTGGGATGCTCTCAGAACTCACCAGTTTAAATATTTTGTACTAGCAGAGAACGATCTATACCTTAATCTGCACCACCTAGAGCAAATTTGCATCTGTCTAAAATTTGCTTTGCTTTGCTTTCTCTCTAAACATTTAGGATGAGCAGATAAACCTAACTCTGTATTTTATTTTTTTTAAATTAAACCTTTATTTAACCAGGTTAGTCCCATTGAGATCACAGATCTCTTTTACAAGGGAGACCTGGCCAAGAATGGCAGCAACACAGAGTTACAACAGCCAGTTAACAGAAAAAACCCCACACTAAAACAATCAGATAAAACATTTGCACACAGACAACCTGGACTCAGTAGATTTCACCATCATTTTAAAAGTATTCAGTGGTACAATATTCTGAAGTTTAAGTACTGTCTGTACATTGTTCCATGCAGTGGGTGCCAAAAACATCTTCTTTCTTTCCCAATTCAGTTCGGACTTTGGGGACAGCAAATTGCAAAAAGTCAAAAGAACAAAGGCTGTGATTTCCATATGTCAAGTTTAAAAGAGAAGACAAGTCAATAGGAAGTTTGCCAAGAATGGCTTTGTAAATAAAAACATACCACTGACTGAGGCGACGTGCAGCTAAAGGAGACCAATTCACTTTTGAGTATAATACACAATGATGAGTAAGAGAACCACAGTTAAATCTCATCGAAATCTCAGAGCCCCGTGATATACGCTATCCAGTATGTGAAGACAATGCACAGAGGCATTCATATACAGCACATCTCCATAATCAATAACAGGCAAAAAGGTAGACTCCACCAATTTTCTGTTCACACAAAATGAAAAGCAAGACTTGTTTCTACAGTAAAATCCTAATAATAGTTTCAGCTTTCTTGTAATATGCTGGATATATGCTGGTGACTTAAAAGACAAGTTGTCATCGATGAAAAACCCCAGATATTTAAAAGTAGATATCAACTCAATTTGTTGACCATTTCTAATATGAACTTTCTTGGACACTGCCGATCTTGTTGTTTTTTTGTTTGAGGTGTTAAAGAACATAAGTTTTGTTTTACCTGCATTTAGGATGAGTTGCAGTTGACAAAGTTGTTCTTGTACTTTATCAAATGCATGCTGAAGGTACACAAAAGCCTTAACAGGAGTAGGTGCAAAGCAGTAAATTACCGTATCATCAGCATAAAAATGAAATGTCAGGTCAGGAATATTTTGTCCAAGGCAATTTATATATAAGGTAAATAATAAAGGGACCAGGACTGAGCCTTGTGGGACCACCTTGTGGACCTGCAGTACCTCAGAGGTAGCATCCTCTAACTGAACAGTCTGGGTTCTGTCTGAGAGGTAGTTTGCAAACCACCCAACTGCATGTTCAGAAAACTCAATGGCTGTAAGACAGCCAATTAGAGTATAGTGGTCAACGGTATCAAAGGCCTAAGAAAAATCTTTAAACAGTGAAAGATAGCATTGTTTATTATCAAGGGCTTCAGTTATATAATTTATGACCTTCATGGCAACAGTAGTAGTACTGTGGTTTCTACGAAATCCTGACTGAAATACAGAGAGTATTGAATTGGAAGCCAGATATAACTTGTTCACTGACCAGAGATTCAAGCACCTTTGCCAAAACAGAGAGTTTAGAGATTTGTCTATAATTATTTAAGATGGTTGGCAAGATCAATCCAGGCAAGAAAGGTGTCACCCTTTTTACATGCTCCAGATAATGAAAATATTTAATGATCTCAAGCTGATATTTCTTCTGAAATAAAGGTATTTAAAACAGTGTTTTGGAAATTATATCTTTGTAATAAAAACTTTTGGTTGAGCCAGGTACCTGGAGTACTCACTTGACCCAACTAAGATCCGCAAGCATGACGCCATCTCTACCATCCAGTACATTGCCCGAAACGTTGTGGGGATGCCGCTGGCCTGGAACTTCATCAGAGCAAGATGGGACTACATTTTCCAGCAGTAAGACCTTACTGTTAACAGGAATTAATTAACAGACAAATATTTAATCACAGAACCCACAGCAGCTCTCATCTGAGTGCAAAAGTTAAAAGTTTCCATGTAGAAGTGAAGTGCACATGGTGTTTTTCCTTCACTTACTCACCCAGTTTGCTGAGTTTTACAGAGTTAGCTGGAAAACTAGTAGTCTTTGGCAATGAAGCATGAATAACTGCATATTTTGAGCATTTGGGCATGTCCAACACCACCAGAGTTTATTTGCATTCATTTAAAGACGTTGCGGTTTACAGGGCCATTAATCAGATATTTTTTCCAGACGTGTTCAATGAGGTCAATAGCAGGATATGCACAATTTTCTTCTGCTGATCACCATCATTATAGCGCTACGTCAAGTGAACAGTACTTTTCTTTTTTTTTCTTTAGGTATGGAAAAGGATCATTTTCCTTCTCTAATCTTGTCAACGGAATCACAAAGAGATTCTCTACAGAGTATGAGTTGCATGAGGTATGCTGCCCCCACAGCCACACTGAAATACATACTGAATTTTCCTGAGGGAAAATAAAGAAGAAGAAAAAATGCAGAAATTTAGTTTTTTCTTTCTTTGTTTTTTTCTGTCACTCTTCAGCTGGAGAAATTTAAAGAAGACAACCTCCATCTTGGTTTTGGCTCAGCCACCTTGGCCCTGGAGCAGGCTATAGAGAAGACCAAGGCCAACATCAAATGGGTGACAGAAAACAAAGCTCATGTGCTGAAGTGGTTTACTGAGGAGACCGCATGAGAACACTCCAAATGTCAAAATGAAACACTCTTTTTTTGTACTGTCAGGGAAGTGTTGTGAATGACTATCACTATAATCATCAGGAACAACAAATGGCCAACCCTTTTTCTTTGTAACAGCTGTGCAAAAGCAACTAATGTGATCACTGGACAGAGCAAAAAAAAAAAAATAGACCTATGATGTCAACAGTGGACCACATATGTCACTATGTATCAGTGGTGTAGCAGTAAATACTAGAGTGGAACTCTTACCTCTAGTCTGCGATTTTCATAGACCAAAAAAAGTATTGTAACAAAATATTTACTTGCATAACATTCATTCATTTATTCATTTATGTTTTTTCTTTTCTTCCTGCTTCTCATTATATGTTGCTTCTTACCGTGATGTATGTAATGCATTTTACCATAAACATGAGTGTATATGTTTGTAACCCTTGCAAATGTGCTATGACTACCATGCTAAGCAAACAGAGTTTTTAACAACTCTGCTAAATTAACATTTTCTGTAGTGTCTTGTATTTAAAATTATTCTCAGCACTGAATAACTTTACAATGAGAGTCAGTGGTAGGAGCGCAATATATTAAAAAAAATGATCTTACTGAATAAGTAAGCCTGGTTTGATTTTTGTAAGGCTACATGTTGTTTTTTCTTTTTTTTTAAGACTTGATAGAGATGATAAGAGAAATCACTGCACTACATGAAGCACTAATTGCGTGCCAAATTTATGCAAAAGCCTCCGTACACTGTAGATTTTGCACTTACTTAACATTGATATACTACAATGAAGTAGTAAGATCGGCACAGAAGAGAAACTTCTCTCTGTTTGAAACAGATGTTAAGAGACACTGACAGTTCCGGGTGACAACATGAGCTGATAAGAGGTTTAACTGATGTTTCATGACCTGTATAAAGTTGAAAATAATGAAAAGCTTAATGGGGCTCTCCACTGATTTTGTATGTCAAAGTTAATATACAAGTATACAAGGGAGTACTTTACAGCTTGTAAAAGCTGTTGTGTAATGTCTTATGTGACCTCTGGCTAAATCCAAATGTACTTAACTGCTCTTGCGGACTCTGTGGATGCCTTCACGAGAAGTCTGCGAGTGCTGAGGACTGTCCAAACCCACATTTCGTTCAGCCCGCAAACAGCCTCAAGTGAGCTTTCTGCAGATTTCCAGAGAGTCTGCTTGGGGTGCAGTCTTCACCAGACTTCAATGATATAATTACCCACAATTTATTGCAATACAGATGTGATGTACTGTAGTTTTTCCAATTGCTGAAAAAGACAAAAACAAAAAAAACCTTATAGATTATAGAGGTAGTCAAAATGCATTTTATTATTGTAGTCTTTAGGCCTGTCTATCGGGAGCCTTGCAGTTACTCAACCTCGCAGACTTGATGACAGTGAACACATCTCAGTACGTACGACTGAACTCCTAAAGGGCTCAGTCCACAAGTCCATAAGGTGGACATTTGGATTCAGCCCTTGAGAAAATGACTCACATGGGTGTCTGTCTTGGACTTGAAGAATACAAATAGAGAATGAGAGGGACAGTCTAACGACAGATTATGTTTGGTAAATGTAGGGTTCAGTGTTTTAGAAGCTTTTGGGAGTAATTCCCTTCCCTTTAGTAATTGTCTGTCTAAAATCACTTTACAGCCAACTTTACAGCTGTAAAAAAAAGGTCCTCAGCCATTATATTCTTTCCTTACAGCGAAAAGAATCTTAAGCTCAAAATTCTGCACCCAAACTGTTGACAGATATATTGTATATTGCACAATAATACTACACATTTGGATTCTGACTTTAGGATATTCCAGTATTCAAAAGCATCACACTGGAATAACCCTCAAGACAAAACACAACAAATTCTAAACCGGTTGCTTTTTTTTACTGTTTCTATATTTGCTATTTTTAACCTTCTTTTAAATATTATTACTCAGTTGCTCTAATATCCATCTGTCTATTTTTATCCTTATTTTTTCTATTTTATCCTCCATCTTATTTTACTTTATTTTTGACATTCTGCCCCTGTTTTTACCCATCTTATTATTATCAAGTTTGCATTCCCTATCACTGATTTTATGTCTATTCTAAATCTTTTGTTGTAAAGCACTTTGAGCTGCATTTTTTGTATGAAAGGTGCTATACAAATAAAGTTTATTAATATTATTAAAACCAGCTGCAGATGGCAAGAATTGTACATTCTGTGTTTTAAGTTGTGCAATGTTCTGTTGCATCATTTGAGCAGATCTGTGCATGTCGCAGATACTGATTTGCCTCATGGTATAATTCCACTTTCACAACAAACTAAAACTCCTCACGTCATATTTTCTAAAATGAGAGATCTGGTTGATTTCTTGGTGCAAGTGGACAAGCAGCTGATATACTAAAAGTGAGTGCAGCGTGGAAGATTTAAAATCTGTTTCATCCATTCATCCATTGATTGAAATACATTGGGTGAAAGAGCCACTGAATCCACTGAGTCAAAACTAATTAAATACAAGGTAAGAAAACATACTGTGGAAAATGGTTTGCTGTCATCATACTGTAATTTGGTATTTATGTGTCTGCCTGTATGTGATTTTGCTCTATGTGAGAGTGGGGTGAGTGGAAATTTTTAAGTTCCAAAAGACAGACCTGCAATAGAAAAACACAAAAGCCTGCTTCGGTGGGGTCATGTTGTTGCAGATACCAGTGAGTCCAGAGAAGCCTGTTTGAGTGATAGATCCATAAGTTTGAAGGTTTATTATTTATTCTCTTCATTGGCAATCTGAGAGCTAGACACCAGAATTACCATCAACACATTATCTACCAAGAACAGGCGCTTGCATGTATTCAATTGATCAATTGCAGTGCCTTGCTGGATGATGGTGTTTTGCTTTTCAATAAAAATTTAAACTGGGATTAGCATTTTTCCACAAGACCTTCCATACATTATTTTTTCTAAGCCCTCTGTGTTGCAGCTGAGCGCTGCCAAAAAGTGACTTTACGCAACATTACTGGGTGTGATTCTCATTTCCTGTGATGCATCTCACACTCATGGTTTTCTGGTAATAAGAGGCATCTGACTTTTAGATGTGTCATCCTTCACCCTGCTCAGTTTAATGCTGATGCTTCTGTTTCACTTCATATTAATGGGCAAGAGATGATTAACTGTACGATCTATTTGTCTATTTAAAAAAAAAAGTATTCTGTTTGCACAACAAAATCAAAATTTCATAGAAAAAAAATTTGACATTTTTGTGCCGCCCAAGCACAAAACTCTGCCTTTCAGTTTAACCATTGGAATGTCTTCATTTCTTTTAAACCACAACTGTTTCAGTCAACCAAGGCAATTCTGGAGTTTTCACAACATTTGAATAAAAGCTTATCCAGTTTTATGAAGCCCTATATTGGCCCAATTCATTATACAACTCTGGTTTAGAGAGTCAGATCTGTATATGGTTGACATTTGCAAATTGCACACACACACACCCACAGACAACACAGTCCAGCTGATAAACAGATACTTTATTCAGAGCTGCTCTGCAGGTGTAAAGTTCACAGATTAGGCAGGATTCTCTCTTATCTCAAGGACTTTTACAAGTCAATGTTTTGTACTTTCAGCTGTTTTTCCCCGCCCAGAAGATGAACCATTAACTTTGGGCTGGATCAAACAAGGCAGGGCATAAATAGCAATCACCATCCTCCTTCTGTCTTCTTCTTCTCTGGTTGAGACATGGGGAAAGGCTTCTACATCAGCAAAGCAGTGGCAATAACCTGTGTGGTTGCAGCCATTGGTGCTGTGGCCACCATCATAGCTCTGTCTGTGGTTTATGCTCAGGAGAAGTCAAAGAATGAAGTGACACTCCCGACCCCTACCGGCCCCAGTACCACTACCACTCCCAACCCAGCCCCAATGCCGAAGGAACCCTGGCAGCGCTACAGACTTCCAGATTCCCTCGCTCCTGTCTCCTACAATGTGACCCTGTGGCCCCGGCTGGAGCCCAATGCAGACGGCCTGTACATATTCACTGGTCACTCCAAGGTGGTCTTCAGATGTGTGAGGGAGACTGACCTTATCATCATCCACTCCAACAAGCTCAAGCTCACCACTTTCGAGGGATACCATGCCAAGCTGAGGGGCCTCGACGGAGCCACTGCGCCCGGACTGAAAAACTCCTGGCTGGAAGTTCCCACCCAGTACCTGGTGGTCCAGCTCAACGGCATGCTGCCAGCTGGCAGCATGTATGAGCTCTACGCCGAGTTTGTTGGCGAGCTGGCCGACGACCTGGGAGGATTCTACAGGAGTGAATACATGGAAGATGGGGTGAAAAAGTAAGATGTTCTTTTTTTGATCTTATTTGGAATTTTTAAAACTAAATTCAATTTGTTTTAAATATTTACATTTAGTTTGAGATTTATGTCATCACAAGGATTTAAAGAGGATTAAAGTATACATTTTAATATGTAGTAATGCAGGGTTTAAACACCTAGACAACTTTACAGGCATCACAAACCATGCATTTAAAACAGACATAGTTCTTCAATTTGGGAAATACACTTATTCACTTTCTTGCCAAGAGTTAGATGAGAAAAATATTTGTCTGTTAACTCTGAAGCAATGGCCAGTTAGCCTAGCATAGCAGAAAGACTGGAAACAGGGGGAAACAGCTAGCTTGGCTCTGTCCAAAGTTAACTTACAAATTAACACATCATATCTTGTTTGTTAAAGCTGTACAAAAACCAAAGTGGAATGAGAATTCTTCCACTTCCTTTCTTATTGCTAAGCTAGTTGGCTGATGAAGGATGGGGTATTATTAATAATAATGAATATATATAATGAATATATATATATATATATTAAAAAATTAAATACTGTCACTGAAATATTACTGAAAATCTAAATGAAACTGAAAATCTTTGCACTCATGAGTAAGCCTCAAAAGAAATAATCTCTCTCTTAATTCTTCTTTAATTCCAATGTACTTTTTGACTGGAAAAATACTCGCTTTCATTTGGCTGTTGTTCAATCACACTGCTTCACCGTTCACACTGTTTCTCTATGGGTTTTCCGAAATTTGATCTGGAAATTGCAGGCGTCAATAACGAGGGAGAAGTAAAAAAAAAAAAAATTATGAAAAAAGATTTAGGGAAGGTTTAGGGAAAGGTTAAGGTTTGGGGAAAGTGGGCACACATACATATATATTAACAACCATTCCACATTGTACATGGATTATATCTAAGTATGAGAGTGAGGGTTCTTTTAACATTTCATAGGGGTATCAACTATTAAGTTTTCTTATCTGCTAATGTCAGAGTTGTGGCCACAACTCAAATGCAGCCAACAGATGCCAGGAAAGCCTTCCCCTGCTTCGATGAGCCTGCCATGAAAGCTGTCTTCCACATCACTCTCATACACCCCCACGGGACTGTGGCTTTGTCCAACGCCATGAACTATGGCAAGTTCTTCTTTTAGTGTTGAGTGCAACATTTTACGTGTGAAATGTCTATGTGTAATGTAATGTATTGTGTAGTGTAATGTTTCCTGGTAACTTTCCAAGTAAGCATAATGTGCCTTACCTCAATTTTATTTTGAAAATTATCTTACATGACTACTTCATGTGTATTATTTACACAAATCTGTTCAGCACTAACCACCAATCAGATGTTTTTAACAATTTATTTTGTATAAACTGATCATCAAACATTTTCTTATTCATTCAGACAAACTTGCTCTTCAAATTCCATTGATAATGTTAAAAGAATGAAACTGAAGGGTTTTCAAATATGACAGAATCTTATTGCAGCTCCAAACATACAACTGTCTGCTGTCTAAAGTCACACAATAAGCTTATTTCTCCTCATTTCTTCATTCATTATAAAACTTCATCTGTTTGTTTTTTCTTACACAGACCCTGTTAACATCACTATGGATGGCCAAAATGTAATCCAGACAAGCTTTGAACCAACAGAGATTATGTCAACCTACTTGCTGGCCTTTGTTGTGTGTGATTTTGCATTCAACGGGACAGAACCTGGTGCCGACGTATTGGTAATTATTACAGTCAGAACCATTAAAATGGAAATACATTTATAGTGCGTTTCCCAGTATTTTTCAGTGGACATGTTATGCAATTTTCATTCTTTTTAATATTTAATTACCAATGCAGCATTATGAGCCGCTGTGCTGAAACAGACTTGTCCTCCCTGTAGAGTTGCACAAGCAGGAAGATGATTTTGTTCAAACGAGCCATAATCTATAACATTAATAATCAGCCTAAGTACCACACCTTAAACCACTACCACTACTACTAATACTACATTTTCCTGCTTCTGCTATATGCTGTCACTATAATACATCACCACTGTTACTACTACAGCTTGAATTACGCCCGAGAGTTTAAGTTGATGGAGCCCAACAGAGCCTGCACTTAAAGGTGCAATTTGTAAGATATGGTCAGAATTTTAGTTTAAAACATTCAAAACATGAACTAACACTATCAACATGTACATCAATCTTGTGTTATGTTAAAGACGCCTATGTATTGTGTTACAGACATACAATATTTACTGAAGTTGACATGCTAACCAGCTAGCCCCGGCCAATCCTGTCTCCCAATACCACTTTGTACCACTAGAGGCAATAGTCCGTTAGCCCAGCGTATAGTTTTAGCTATTTTTTTGTTTAGTTTCACAAGCTCTCTTAGCATTTAGTCTAATAAATAAACAAAACTCACAAAATGTCAAGGGAAATATTCTTACACCTATTTTGACTACTATTTACTATAGGGAAAAATACAACTGTACACCTTCTAAATCCAAGTTTCTCTCTTTGACCGAACTAAGATGAGCTTAATTGTCCTGTTAACTCCTCCTAAAACACGTCATTCAAAGGAGACAAGAGGGAAATAAAATTTACCATAACTGTCTTGGTTTTGTCTTTCCACAATCACCGATTCGTCGAAATAAATAATCAAATCACAAAGGAAGATGTGGAAATTTTGCAACTCTACACAACGTTTTCATCCACTGCTGGATGCCTGACTCTCTCTAGTTCTTCTGCTGCTTCACCTTTCTCCTGTCCCCGTTGCTGCCCCCTATATTTTTGGAGCTACTTTTGAATTCTGGCCATACTTTACAAGTTGCTCCATTCCGTGAGAGAACTCAAAACTGGAGCTATAGCATCCATTTTTAGGAAGTACTGCTGTATTAGTTAAAGAAAAAACAAGTCACTTTATGTTTTATGTCTGCCAGACCTCAGAGTAAAAAATAATCTCTCGCACAGGACGAAATTGTTTCACCTGGGTACTTTTTCTCCTCCTACCAAATAATTTTCATGGCTCATTTGTTTCATGGCCAACATATGTTTAGGCCTGCTGTAAAGTTGGATCCGTGATATCATAGATTAGCTGCCTACGAGGTTTGAAAGTTTTGACAATTGCTCTGTTGACTGGATCATCCAGTGGTTTAATTGGAATCATTGTGTTACTGTAAGATTGATTGAAGTGAACTTGCATCCACAATTAGCAGTTATTATAAATTACATTTTCATTATAAACACCTGCTGCTATTTGTACCACCTTCAACTGCTACTACTTTGACTACCACCAATACAAACAACAGATGTTGGCTGGCCTGTTTGCTGTTGGTTGGAGTGTTTCTATGCTGCCCTCTGCTGGACTCTCTGCTCAGGCCTCTGCTCTGCCATTTTTTTCTGTCTGGTTCATAAAGCTCTGTTGTGTGTTCAGATCAGAATCTGGGCTCGCAAGAAGGCTATAGAGGAGGGCCAGGGAAACTATGCCCTGGAGAAGACTGGACCCATACTGGCATTCTTTGAGAAGTATTACAACTCTTCTTACCCCCTGACTAAGTCAGGTAGAAACCACACACACACACACACACACACACACACACACACATCTACAAACCAACACAAGAACAGTCAATAATTTTACACTCCCATATTGGTACTACTAACCAATGTTCCTGATGTTACTGTTTTTACAATATGTACAGCCAGAAATCAAAAACGTACCTTTCTAATCATTTTTAGACCAGATCGCTCTTCCTGACTTCAGTGCTGGAGCCATGGAGAACTGGGGCCTGATCACCTACAGAGAGACCGCCCTGTTATATAATCCTGGCGTGTCATCCAATGGAGACAAGGAGTGGGTGGCAACAGTCATCTCGCATGAGCTCGCTCATATGGTATTAAATTAATATTCATTCAATGGTGTACTGCAGTCCAAAAATCTCATTTCATATCTCTTATAATAATTGTGTTTAATGTGTTTAAAAACTGTCAATAAAATGAAGCTCTGTCCTCTCAGTGGTTTGGGAACTTGGTGACCACGAGGTGGTGGAATGACTTGTGGCTCAACGAGGGATTTGCCACCTACGTCTCTTATCTTGGAGCCAACTACACTGAACCAACATGGGATATGGTGAGTTTTGCTCTCTGGTGGAGGCCTCTTGTGGAATTATATCCCTGCTGAGAATTCATGCCTTTTTAAGTTGCTCCAGTGTGAGCCAAGTCCTGATAATGTGGATGCATCCGCTCATGCAACAATGCTAAATACTAAAATGTCTGCGTATTTTCCAGACAGATTTAATAGTTCTGAATGAGATCATTGGTGTGATGGATGTGGATGCCTTGGCCTCCTCCCATCCCCTCTCATCCAAAGAGGAGGACATAATGATGCCAGCGGACATCAGTCAATTGTTTGATTCCATCACATACAGCAAGGTGCAGTATAATTGAGAGTAACACAACTTTCTTTCTCCAATGTAATGTTTTCTTCAAGCCCCACTAGACAAGATGTTGACCTCCACTAAACAAAAAAGAATAAATTAAACTGTTCTCTTTCTTTCCTTGGTGACCCTCATCAAGGACTCTTTACACTCTCTTTGGGAACTACAGAAATTAAATTACTAATGAGTCACTGATCCTCATTAACAGATTGTTGTATTTCTATTAGGGCTGAACAGTTCATCAAAATATAATCAAATTAGGAACATGGCCGTTTGCAGTATCCAAATATCAGAAGCTGCAACTTTTTGGTAAAGATAAAAATTGCAAAACGATATTATAGAGTACTGCAGTGCTGCAGAGATGCCCTGGCCTACAAATCTAGTTCAAGCAGAGTAGATGTTTCTGGCGCAACTCCACCTACGTCCAAGGTGCACGGAGAAGAAAAACAGGCTTGAGAGGTCAAAGCTCCAACGCGTTTCGGCTCGGAGCCTTCATCAGGGTTATGTCTAACAATAAAGTTGTTCGTATACTACAAGTGTTGCTGGAGTTTTGACCTACAAATCTTGTGATATATCCATATTTTCAGTGAAAATTAAAATTGTGATGCAAAAATTATCATTTCCACTCATCGTGAATCATATGGCAATTGTAATAGCTGTCACAATAATCCCTATCCCTATCCCATCTGATATGTCACTCACAAACACTAATATCCTCCTGCTTTTTATTACAGGGAGCTGCAGTCCTCAGGATGCTCTCAGAGTTTATCACTGAGGCTGTTTTTTCCAAAGGACTCCAGGTGAGTACAGCTGATTAAACTGACGTGCATCTAATCTATAGGCTATGTGTGTTGAAACTGCCCACAAGTCAGAACACAGTCTTTTGTTTTGTTAATGTTGTTGTAATGTTTGTCATATACATTTTATTGACCTGCATCTAATTTGTTTTTATTCTACTCTGTCTGCAGACATACTTAGATGAGTTCAAGTATAAGAACACAGTCTACACAGACCTCTGGAGGCATCTGCAAATGGTAAGATATCACCATTATCATAAGTGCTTTCTTCCACACAAAAAATACTACTGCTTAAATAAGAAATGTCCTTTAAAACCTTTGTTCAAAATTATTAATTTACAGCAAAAGCAGTTAGCTATTTGGTTAAAAAGAAAATTCCTTAACCTAACCCCACTGGCTGCTAAGCTCATAGTATATGTAAACCTTATGATCAGTCCAGTGTGTTCATCATATAAGACTCTAAACATGGCCATGCCTCATGAACATACTGTAATTAAGGTGAATATAATAATTATTAAAGTCACAAACCTCTAGTAGCTTGTAGAGGGTCTCCAACTTTGGTAAATGAGCTGTTTATAGTGTCACATTGTACTCCACCATACAGAAGCATATAATAAATTTTCATTAGGAAATATTATTCTGGTGTATTATAAATTTATATAATAAGAGTATTCATAGATTTTGGGGGGCAACGCAACAAGCTGTGAACACAACACTGACATATAGGACCTTATAAAGTTGATAAGGCCAGTATAGACGATTTGAGGGGGGAAACTCACAGAACTAAATGCATGCATTGTAAATCATCTCAAATGGTGCTACTCAGCCAATCAAATCTGAATATTCTGGTAAGCATTGTGACTCAAGTTAGACAGACAAGAGACAACAGTTAGAGAAAAGTTGACATTGAAAACAGAGCTTTAAAACAAGAATAGAGTCTTACATATTCATTTTCCAACGGGCAGTTCAAAACCAGTATGTTTCATATCCAAGACGGCAGTGATTATTAAAAACAGCAATGTAAAATGTCACTACTGGACAAAGATCTTTTGAGCAAACACACTCACTCAAATCCAGAGTGAGGACACAGAAAATAAAATATTTTAGATGGCTAAATAATAACACAAGCTAGGTCACTGTGATGAAGGAATTTTCTCTAACTGGACCTCTTTGAATTTTTTCTTTTGAATCCCGCCCTTATGTCAGTTTCATCTTGGATCTATAACATTCTCTAGCTGGGGGTCTTCCCTTTGTTAAAGATCAACAAATTGCCTACTGGAGGGCTAACATTTTAGCAAACCTATTTAATCACCCAGCTACAGACAGAGAGAAACATTAGAAGGCTTTATCTTTAAAGTTGTGTTTCTGGACATGAGGCAATTCAGTCACCCGAGCGCAGAGTGTACTGTTAGCACCAGGGGGCTATATAAACATCAGACTGTGGAATCTGGATTGGTGTGTTGATCGGTGATAACTGTCTGATATCTGCGAAATGAATTCCGTCTGGATCGAAATCCGATACCGATATTGGATTGGATCTGTCCCTTCGCTGTTACAAAGCAATTTCCCTCACGGGATTAATGAAGTCTATCTATCTATCTATCTATCTATCTATCTATCTATCTATCTATCTATCTATCTATCTATCTATCTATCT
>JBBPCS010053075.1:0-18578 GCA_037974645.1 Hollardia meadi
CTCAATCAGATTTGGATCTGGGGCATTTTGAGGCCAGGTGGACGCCTTAAGCTCTTTGTCACGTTCCTCAGGCTGTTGCTGAGCAGTGATTGTGGTGTGGCAGCACACATTGTCCTGCTGGGGGACCAATGTCATCGGGTGTGCCAGTGCCATTGAGGGTGTGCTTGATCTGCAAGGGTGTTTCGGCGGATGGTTTGTGTCAATTGGCATCCACGTGAATGCCAGGATCAAGGGTTTCCCAGCACAATATTGCACGGCAGTGAGATGATCAATGTTATTCTTTTCATGTAATTCATGTAATGCACACCAACACATACATATATACATGTATGACAAGGACACTTTTACATTCAATTTTGGGAATTTTGTGGACACTATATAGTGCATAAATTTCACTCTCTCAGAATTCAGACAATAAAATGGCAGGGGCAAAATATAGTGCTCCAAAAGGGACTGATTGTTTAGACATCAAGCTTATAGATACTGTATAGTTTGAAAGGCTGTTTTGTTGCTCATCTTGTCTGTTTTGTCCAGATGCCATGAAACCACCACCATGTCAGCAAGTATCTGCTAACATGGTGATGGTGTTCTTAATATAAAATTAGTGCACTTATTAGACCCACAATGGATCCAGTGACATTATGTAAATTATTTTTATTTCTCTAGTGACAGTAAAACAATGTCTTCATTAATATTAATGGAACTAGATATGAGGCATGAACCCTTCTTGTTTCTCCTGGCAGGTTATGGTCATGTTAATATCTGCTCCCGATATTTTATCACAGCCAATTAGAAAGTCTAATGAACATTCCAACAAAGACCCGGGCAGCACTGTGCCTGATGCCCCTTGGTGTGCTGGTAGGTGGGAGCAGTTGGTAGATACAGGGTTTGAAAAGTGAGAGATCAAATGATATTAGAAGCTTAATTACACCCGTAGCAAGCCGCTCCTATCAAGAAGAGATCTCTGGTGAGGTTTATTGTCCATGTGGACCTAAATAATGAAAGCTGGCTGGATTGGTGTTGTCAAAGCTGGTTTTCATCAGTCTGTTTACAGCGTCCCCCGATCAATGCAGCCTAATTATGGCTCCACAGCTAAGCATAATAGGGAGGGATTATGTAGGTGACAGAGGCAGAATGACAAAGAGATTGAATGCCATAAATAAAAAGTTAGGTTGGTCAGAGTTTTTAGGAATATGTATGAAGATTTGTGTTAAATTGGGGATAGAAAATAAAAAAATTAAAAATAAATGAAGAAAAAGGGCATAGAGAGGTAAGTTAGAAGAGAGACTGAGAGGAAGTAAAGATTTTTTTAAAAATCGCAGAGATTATCATGCTCCGTCGAAAGTCCCATTTAACAGCATTAAAATTCTGCACTAATGCGTGTTGGCTTTCCAAAACACTCTCAGATCTTCTTAGTTCCACATTTAACTCTCCTGCAGGTTTCTTGATACAGAGCAGCTAAGGCACAGAGGCCAAATACAAATGTAGTGTGAAATTGAAAAGATGCAAGAGGGGAAACAAACCCATGTTTCATTACATAACTGCTTCACCTTGACATCATGCAAAATCTTCTTATCACCACTTTGTTGTGTATTTTAAAGATATTTGGTCATTAACTATACATATATAAAACTTTGTTCCTCCATTTCTGAGGAAGCAATTAAAGGCCAGCATTAAATACAGTGTGATATCTTGTTTTCTTTACTTTGTAACAGGAGCTTAACTTGGTATTGATTTGCTGAGACTGCACGCTCATAGATAAACTCTTGCAGCAGGGTCATTTGTATGCATGAGCTCGGGTCCTGCCATTGCATAATGAGTGCCTGTAGCAACATCACAATTTCTCAAAAAGCACAGTAATGGCTCATATATCATTTTCAAAATAAATCATGTGTGCCGGTTTTAAAAATGTTAAATTCTGTACATTCTCAATATTTCTTTGGACCCATGTTTATGATAATAAGGTAAATCTAATATGTTCTATTTTTTTTAAATTTGTCAACAAGACATAAATGCTGTAGGCTGATGTTAGCAAATGGGAAAAGTCTGTCCAATGATGCTAGTGAGGCAGACTTCCCTCATCACATTAGTTAGAGAGCTGCTTGTTATGACACATATGATAAATATTTCAGCGAATCCAAAGGTTGTTTTGTTGCAGAAAAGCAAAAACAGTCAGTATGTCTGACTGTATCTGAGCTTTTTCAGCTGAGTAATGCCTCACACATGACATAGCGGCCAAAATAAATCATCTGTGCAGTTTTAAAATTTTAGCCTACGTTGACCCCATGGATGTCGGCCTGGAAATAGCAAAGAACGTCACACACTCTGGCACCATATCCAATTTTCTTACTTAATACTGTCGGCCTGTCTGTTGGTCGGTCCATTACTTTGAGCTAGACCGAAATGCCTCAACAACTATTTGATGGATTGTTGTAAAGCTTTGTACAGCATGTTAGCATGCGGACATTAGCATTTTTAACATTTTTATCCAGTAATGCAGTAGGATGATGCATGCCGCATAAATTTCCACAGGTTAAGGACAAATGTGGGGCGAGGTGCACATCAGAGGGAGCATGATTGTGTTCATGAGAGAGAGAAAAGTGAAAAGATGAAAGATGATGATGAGGGAGACAGGGGCAGAGAAATCAGAAAAGAATGAGAAAAAAATGTATAGGTATGAGCTGGGAGGCAGAATGAAATGATAGCGAGATAAAAATGGGAAAAGTTGATATGTCGCAGCAGCGCCTGGGTAGATGAGAGAGGAAAGAGATGAAAAGATACATAGAAACAAGAAAATGACTGCAAGACACAGAGGAAGATTGTTCCATCGCTGGAGATAGAAAGAGAAACTGAAAGAGAGAAAGAACATCAGATAAACTAAGTGGCAGAGGGCACTGAAATGTCTTCATTTACAGTTTGCCTGATACATGAATCCAGTAGAGATTCAATGGCATCACTGGAGAGTGTGTGATTCCTCCCTGGATGTCTGCAGATGACCTCATTCTCCAATTTATTCTGCTCTCCTAGTACCACAGAGTCATGTTTTATCAACTGCAACTGTCTCGAATCCTTGTGACCTCGTTATAAGTCACTGTCATTAATATGCCCCAAAATAAATTACAGCAATACATTGTCATCATAAAAGCCCTAAAGAAGCAATCAAGCAGAAATACATTCTGTAACGTGGAACAATCTCTTCCTGTGATGCATTCAATGTTGCTTTCATCTTATTGATTTTCATCAAATAGTCGACTGAACAATGAGGTCGCACATTTTTCCTTTTCTCACCTCGTTCCCTGTCGGAATTGATGCTGAGCAGAGCAAACAATCACAAGCCTCATTAAACATTGATCAAAATAAAGAGGCAAGGACTGATGGCCATAAATACAACACATACTGTATGTGTGATCTATGTCCTGTCAAAATTTTAATTCACTATACTGTGTATTCGGTGAGAAATGTGACAGATGAAAAGTTGTGTTTCTATCTGCCTGTATTTATGCACTTTTTTAACATCTGAAAAAATGAGTGGGAATGCAGCAAGTTGGAGAAAAATGCTGAGATATTTAAGAAAAGCAAAAAAAGCAAAATGCATCAAAGTGTAATGGAAATTGGAAAATAAATATGCCATATTGGTGTCCATCATTTCATGCTTTGTTGACACTCTTTTACTTCATCTCTTTGTGCTCTCCTCTGCAATGGAGAAGAAGGACCACCAACAGTTTCTCAATTAGTCCAATATTGACGCAACAGTAGTCAATGGAAATGCACCTTATTGTGTATTTTCTTTTGCAGATTTTTTGAAAATTCTGTTAAAGTTTTTTACATCATATGAAGATTCAATTTCCTTTAATCAGCTTTCCCACTGTATATGTATATATATAATTAAATGGTCTGGTTAAGACATCAATAATTACCTGACAAGATAATTAACTTTCAGCTCCATGCCAGTATTGAGCAAATGATGATATCACACTGCCCATAGATAATCCATCATGGAGATTATGAAGAGAGACTTCAGTCACTGCGATTTTATGTGATATTATAAGTCCTTTAACAAAAGAAGGCAAATTATAACTGAAACAGTTTTGGAATTAAGAATCAAGGGTTTTATACCTGTGCACATGTAGGTAATACCCATACAACCACAGCTTGAATAGTTGAGAAAGACCCTGACAGCAGACTTTACACTGTAAAAAAGGATACAGTTCATATATGCAATGTAACCATGTGAGGGGCTCTCGAACCACTTTAGATAACCATGTTTCTGCTTTCAATATACATTTCTCAAGTATTTTTGTTCATCTATAGTCTAATAAGGTGACATATTCAAGTGATAAATATTTTTATTTAATGCATATTTTTTAATATATAACGGTGGGTTTAAGGTGTATACTGAGTCATGCATTTCGTAGTGTCTTGTAGAGGTAAATGATGTTCTTAAGGGTCTCTTTGCCTTGTATGACCGAGCCACTCTTCTCTCGAGTGACCTTAAAGTTGGAGAGATTTGTTTGGTGTGCCAACTGGTGCTCTGCAAGCTGTCCGCTTGGTGTCAATTTGTTCTGCACTCAACATGGGCTACCACTCCACCACTACCAAGCAGTATGCACTTCAGCGTCTCACCATCAAAGTCAAACTTTACTTTCCAGGGAGATTTCGTACCCGATGGCCAAAAGAATTGCATAGTGATAGCGAGGCTCATATGGAACAAATCTAAACACAGATTATTGTCACGGGTGTGCCAAAAACATGAGGGGAGGGGTTGGACCCAAATGCAAATCCTGCAGGTAGAGCAGGATCAATTCAATAATATTTATTAATAACCAAAGAAAACACTAAAGCTTGCAGCGTGTTGAGGCAGGCGAGGGTCAAAACCAGAGATTAGTCTGAACAAATCCGAAAGCATTACCTGCATTTCCAGCATTGCTTGGAAAATCAATTCAGGTTCCAGCATTCACATTGCATTTTGACCAGGAAATGTACTTTTTCTAGTTAAACTTACATTTCACTATTTTTTTCTTTTTTTTTTTTTTTACTGATTGTCAGTAATATCTGCATTCTTTGTTGATTTTAATGCTATATGCATATCATTTTGCACAGCAATAAGACATTTTAAAGATAATTTAAAGGTAAAACTTGTGTCTAACACTAGGTTAAAGTAACCATATTTTAGTTTGGGTGAATAACGAACAGTAACATAAAATATAACACTATCATTGGGTAAAAGCAACCAAATGGTTTAAACTTTTATTGTGTTGGTTCTAAATTCCCCTAGGTCATTTTTTCACCCACTGATTTTTATCTGTGTAATAAATTAACTTGCTAAAAGAAAAAAAATGTCACTTTTCAAATTGTTGTTTCTATGACATCTCATTGTCACGAGACAAGTTTAGCCAAAGGCAGGCTCGAAATTTGAGTATTTATTGAAGATTTCAACACAGGGACAGGCAAACAAAACAGATGACTCGACAAAGATTCAACTCAAAACGGGAAAAACAGCTCAAAATACAAACTAAACTGACGAGGGAATGAAGTGCAGGTGGAGAGATGGGGGAGGAGAAACTCAGGTGAGGAGAATTAGGTGAAGAAACAAAAGAACAAAAGGAGCTGATTGGCTGGGGGAGACACTGGGAACAGGGCGGGGCGAACGAGGCTAACGAAGAACAGGTGTGTAGAAAGAGCAGCGCTGGAAGCCAGGAGAGTGAAGGAGAGGCCACACCCACGAAAAATAAACAGACCATGACACTTGTAGCATCCCGCTGACTTTATTTTGTTCGCCTCATTGCATTCTGTATTTATCTGTATTCTTCATACATGTCCTCAGTTGTTTGTACCAATGGTTGAGGTTTTCCATTACAGTAACCGTGTAATGTTCTGCAGCTGGTTACTGACTGGTTATGTAAAATAAGTAGATTGATGGGGAGATGGTCTAATTAAAAAAAATCCAGTTGCGTCACATGAGAAAATAAATTTCCATATCCAACCTCAGGCAACCTGCAGCTTCTAATTTAAACAGAGAGCCATCAATGTATAAAATGGGGGCATGACCACGTCTCTCTATCGCTGTTTTCTATCACTGTCAATGGACCTCTGGTAGCTTCCAGTTGTTGATTTTTATCTTCTCATTAAGAAAAAACAAAACAAATTTCAATTTTAGGAAACACCTTTTGAGCTTTCGAGGCCATACGTTTTCAGCACTGAGGGTCATTTTGTGTCATTGGAGGTGGAGCGGAGGCAGTCGAGAGAGGTGGGCGGAATAGCCTGTTAATTGAATGCCGCTTTGGATTACACAAATGGCTGAACTTGGCATTATGATGGAGCAAGTTCATGTTCACCAATCGCACATACCCTGTGACATCACACATACACACACATACACAACAGTGTCTAATGTTATTTAGGAGGTTGGAAGATAGAAAGATGTATGGAAATGTTTCGTTTCCTTGCTACAAAACAGGAGAAACGCCAGATTCATTCACTGAACTGACAAGCTGATCATCCTGACCTCGTATTGAATGTTTCCCCTCTCAGAAATCAATATGGACAGAAGTACAAGAGACACACTGCGCCAGGATATTTAGCAAACGTATACTTTTAATAACATTTACAAAGTGTATCACCATTGCCTATTGTATGAACACATACTTAATTGAAGATAATGTGCACATTCTGAAACAAAAATTTGTCCTGTTAGTTTGACTAAAATGGAGATATATCAATAATAAACACAGAGATGATCTGCAAATTGATCTGATTAGATGTGGTCCTCCACAGACTCTGATTATAACTGCATCCATCAGCTATCTGTTATTCATAGCAGCAGTCTGATATTCAGAAGTAACAGACCGTGGAATGCTGTCATTAACCAATTAGAAGAGAGTATTCAGCAAACCTGTGAAATAAATACTTTAAAAAAAATTTTAAATGCACATATATACAGCCGGTGATCGGCTCGTATGCCTTATGGTGAGACAGCGGCATGCAATAGTATGTCAATGTTATGATGATGAATTAGCTGATGCAGTAGCCTAGAATAACATTATTCATCCAGATGTATGACAAACTGTAATTTCATTTAGTATCTGGCTTCTACCTGCATCATTTTAATCCATCAGTATAGTAAAGTGTGCAGTGTACAAACATTTAACATCCATGATAGCATCGTTACAGCAAAATAAGAAATTCAGCAAAGCATTTTCAAATTTTCAAATAATGTCCACATTGTAGGATGTCACAGTTTTGTCTGCATTATACATGTCACAGACCCAGACAGAAATTTACCTTTTTACCACAACATACTGTTTACAGGTATTTGGAATTAATGCTGCATGTATGAAAAAAAAGTTGTGTAAAGCCCTTTTTGGGGACCAGAGGGAGCTGTGTGAAGTCTGTGAATTGCCTTAAGTGATATCACTTTGAAAATGATAGAAATTAGAAATGATGGAGTTACAAAGAAATGAGCTTACCAGGCCTCTGTATTCCACCCTTCATCTCTGCTTGAGGCTCGCGGCTACATTAGCCACTACTAGCACAACACACACGATTGTCCGACCGAACTACAGCAGGTTCTGATTAGGGAGAAGAATGAATGGAACAATAGAGATGATATGCATAGATTCTGATTGCAAAATGTAGATCGTCCAGAAGTCCGACAACATTATCTAAATCTGTGGAGTTCTTTCTTAAGGCAATTACAGAATATAACATTACGGGTGTAAAAAAAAAAAAGAAAATGTACATTGTACGCGACCTTTACATTATTATTCATTATAAAAAAAGGAAAGAATATATCAACTACAAAATTATAACATGATGAATATATGAACCCCTGAATACTCCCTGTGTAAACTTTTATAAAACTTTGTGTATGATTAAAAATGTTTGCTGTCACAGACTAGTACAATCTAATGAGACCATCTATGCACTCTATACCCTCCTGGTTTCCTCCATCATCATCTTCTCGCATTCATTCTCCCTGTTGTCCCTGTTCGGCTGCGCCTGTGCCTCGAAGATGACGTGTTTACACAGTGTGAGAATTGGCTTCTGTGGTCGAGCCTGACGCAGATCACCGGATGGTGTGGTCATCTCTTGGGCATTCTGATTGGCAAGAAATACAAGTTAAAGGTAATGTTCTGAAACGTAGTCATACACCTGTCACAGTGTAACTGTTAAGCGCAGAGAAAAAAGAGAGACGACATTTGAAAATGAGCACTTTGCAGCTTTTGAATTCACTCACCTTATACAGGGAGATCAAAATGAATACTGGGATGCAGATCAGTGGAATGATGATAAGTAGACTGCCCACTACGGTGGCCCAGGCACCAGGTTCAAACCCATAAACCATGAGATGATAGCCGTTTGTCAGGCGAAACAGCATCAAGAACTAGGGAACAGGAAATGGTCAAGTTAGACAGCTTAGAAGTAAAACAAGTGCAGTGGTCTAAAGTGAAATGAAAGATGTCATAAATTAATAAACATTTAATTCCTATGTGATGATATAACTTAATATACTGTATTATAAAATGTTCTCCTAAATTCGCTAGTGAGGTAACGACAGTGCTAGTTGATTTCTATTTTTACATTACTGTACAGCAGTGAACAAAAAATAGGCAAACATGGCTGAGAATGAAATGGTTAATGTCAAATTGAGAGGATTTTGTATTAAAAAGCTTTTGTGGACCATTTAAATGGCCATTTGAGGGTAGCACAACAAGGTGTTAAAACAACGTAATGTCACCTTATGTGGTTTATATGGCCAACACTACAGCTAAAATGTTAGCAAACATGTTAGCATAGTTAGTATGGGAGCTCCCCAAAAGTGAAGCCAGAGCATCTTGATCATCCCCTAGTGGCAGCTGCAGTATAGGTCATAAACCCCTCCCCCTCAATGTTTTCAGACAGGACATAGGTCAAACAAAAACTCAAAGTCAAATACATTTGTCCTCAAAGATGGTTTCTGTCAATTTAGGTATTCTTATCATCTCATAAGTTTGGTTTTAATTAGGTATTTGATGTTATAAAAAAAGGGGGTAAAATGTCATGATTGATAGCTGAGCCCTGCTTGTGATTGAGTCAGGCAGGTGTATGGTCAGAAAATCATTACTCGATACCCGATCACAGCAGCACAGACTCTGGCTCCAAATGACGTCACCAGCGCAAGATGGCAGCACTCATATCCGGCATATTTTGGCTTCATTTTTGTACAGTGGGAGGAAGCTTGGCAAACTAAGATCAATGTTTTCTCACCTTTAAGCTCTGTTTTGGTTTCCACCAACAAAAAGAAATACCTGGCTCTCGAGCTCCTAGATGTTTCATTTTCCTCACAAGCTAGTTATTAACCTTCCCTGTCTGCCCTTTGGTGGTATAGGCACAAGGGGCTTATAAGACCTTTTTTTTCCTGAAAACAAGGTTGATGAGACCAGTGAGAGTGAATTAGAACAATAAAGTTGTGGGCTGAAAAACCAAAACAATGAGCTGAAAGATGCTAAAAGAAGAAATTGCAAAATCATGTTTCAACTGTTACTATGCACACACATTGCCAAAAAATAAATAAAATAAAAGCAGTGTGATTTGTGTGGTTAAAACATACAACACCAGAATGCTCCTTTAACTGACTGATCATGTCTGCTGTGAAGTGTTTTTTTTTTTTAATATGTGAGCTATAGCATAATTACTGATGTTGCAAATTAAAAAAAATACAAAATGAAACACTCATTAAAGATGACAGCAAGGACAAGGGGAAACAGGAAGAAGCAAACACAAGGGGCGATGAAGGGCAGAAAAGTATTTTGAGTTATAAGGTAGGAAAATAATGAATATCAATGAAAACATGAGAGGAAATAGACATTAAAGCAGAGAGGTGACGCAGGTGTGAGTATCTTACTCCACAGAGGAACGGCGTGATGAACAAGCAACAGTACTTCAGCACGGGGAATGGTGGGTACCCGATCATGTCCTCAATGTTGCCACAGAAACGGTCGGCACCTGCGAAGTCACGGACAGGAGGAGCTGGTCAATCAAAGGGAACAAAATGGTTTGGGGGGAGATGGAGAATAAGCTTTGTGACATCAAGTGGTATCAAAATACAGATTGTTGTTGTTTGGTAGTGACATGGTAACCTATGTTTGTATTTCCATTCCATGCTAATAAATACTTCTACTTCACTACATTGACTTTATAGTTAAATATATTTTTCTCACAGCTATAGTTACTTTTCAGGTTAACATTTTACATACAAAACATGTCATCAGTTCATAAAATATAATGCATTGTACTTCCAACATAAAATTACATCAATTAATATTCTATAAGAAATACTTTTTACATACATTTTGTTGCAGATACTTTAATATTTTTAGAGTGTGGTATTGCTACTTTTATTCTTATTTTTATACTTATAGTAAAATTTTAAGATGAGACACTGTGAAATATATTCACATTTCTCTTTAACTCATTTTTAAAAAAATGAAGCATTAATTTAAAAGCGCCGTCTCATTTTCTGAAACACTAACAATCGTAATTTTGGCTTTATTTCTGTTGTTCAATATCTGAATGTTAGTGTTTGGATGTGTCATGGGTAGGAGAAGAGGAGGAAGGTGTCCAGGGAAATCAAACTCCTGTTAAATCTCGGAAAAAATCAGCTGCTTTAAATGAGGAGGAAAGGTGAGGTAACGAGAGGAGGAGGATCAAGAGGAGATGGGAAGGAAAAGCTGCTCACCTTGAGCTGCCGAAGAGAGGAGGAGAGGAGAAGAACTACAGAAAGAAGGAGAGACATTAAAAAACAGGAGGAAACTGATATGAGGTAGGTCAAGAGAGGCCAAACAAATGGCTAAACAACTCAAACTGTGGAGAGGAAGCAGCTGCAGAAACTGATCGATATCTCACTCTGCATCAGTTTGCAGCAGAAGATGTGGAGCTGGGCCCTAATTCCAGAACAAGCACTTTTTGGAAAGCGTAATTTGATTCGACCAACTGTCAATGCTTTATATGCGACATGCATTTTATTTTTTTATTGAAAACATTTTGAGATGTTTAAAGCTGAAAAAGAATATATGTGGAAGTAAATTTTTTTTTTTCATTTAAGGTGCAATATTTCCAATGTTTGATTTTGAAGTAATCCAAAAGTATTCGGACTTTGATTACTTTTTTTGTAATCCAATGAATTATGTTACTAATATAATAATAATACAAAAATTGCCCTGCAATTTGTATTCAGTGGCTGATTACATTTCAAAGTAAACTGACTCAACCCTGCAAAGGAATAAGCTTCTGCGAGTGGCACATACCTTCGATTTCATGAAAGAAATCAGTGCGTTTTGAGCAATAAAATACAGATGCTCTGAGAGTTGAGCTGAAAGACAAATATGAGACCAGAGGAACTCTCTACCCACATGTTGTAATTCATCCATTAATACTGCTGATAATGAAGGTGTGGGGAAGCGGTGAGAGCTCAGAGGATTCTAAAATGATGGCAGAGGAAGACTGGGATATGGAAAGGGAAGATAAGATTTGTCGTATCAAATCATATATAGCAGCAAAACAGAGGCCATGCCAGGAATTGAACATCCAGAAAAAAAAGCAGAAGAAAACCACAGAGCATGTTGCTTGTGATTTCAGACCAGTAGATGGAGCACTCTTCCTGGTTTAGGATAAACTTTACAAACCCAACTCTCAGTTGAGAAACTGCTAATGTCAAGATTTTTCCCTTTTCAGAGTGAGTCAATTACAATCAAACAAAAAGGAAGAAAGATGCTATTTAACGGATGATCTTTACCGTTACTCTTATATAATGACTGTGCAAGAGGTGTTTTTGTTTTTTTCATTTAGACCATTGTAATGTGATGTAAACAGAAAGGTTGTTAGAGGTATGAAATATGGCTAGTTGTAATGCTTATTGTAAAGAAAGGTTGAAATCCAATATTTGTTTTGAATCTTTAGCATTTGTGGAGCATAGTGAATGTAACAAATTGCCAAGAGTTGGAAAAAAATAATGCAAAACTAATTTGCTAATAACTGCAAATGCTTTGCTGTTAGTAGAAATAGTTCAGATTATGGGCTTCTGTTCCTGAATGAGTCCTAAAATATACCTGTTTTTTTAACTTTAAAATGCATTCCTTGATTTAATAGTGAATGCTCATATATTATCTATGATAGAATTCAGTATATCCATTTACTAAATCAAAATTACAATTACGGCTGAAGAAAATGTTTGTTTGTTTTTTTTAGCTTTGCAGGTATTTGGTCATAAACCAAAGTAGTTTACAAATTAGAATTTGCTGGAGGTTAAGTCAGAGGAACATCAAAGTCATTTGGACAGACTGAATGTCTGTACAAAATCTACTGGCAGCCAGTTGTTGAGATAAGCCAGTCACAATGATAACTCATCTGATCTTTTGTTCCATTGTTTGAGATGAAAAGTAGATTAAATAAAAGGCTGGAAAAACATGAGAATGATTTATTGAAGCTTTTGAAATAACAAAAGTGCACACAGAGAAAAGGCTCAGTGCATTGAAAGTAGATACCCGGGTTCTATGTGGATATTGTTACAATTGTTCCACGCCCTTAGAAGAGTGTATATACAGTATGTGCTGTGCATATGCAAAGTAATGAGACGAATCATGTTATGAAAACTCACTCTAAATATTCTAACACAAAAATTAACAAAGATTCCAGCTATCTTTTCAAACTCATCAAAACGTTGAGCTCTTTTCATGAAACTGAGTCTGGATCTCAGAGCTTTTCTCAGAAGCTGATTTCTTACAGATAAGATTATGCAGACACAGTGAGTTGATTACAAAACAAATGCTGCTGTCGGGACTGCATAAGCTCAAGAAATATAATTAAGCACCTTTTGGTATCTCGTGTGAATGTCAAGCACCACTAATGATGTTGATATTATAGGTAGCATATACCTAAAAGCAAAAGAAACTTTAGAGATAACTTTAAAACAAATCAGAAGTTAGTAAATCACTTTTGTGTGCAACAATAGTTCAATGTTAGAGTAAATAATAAAAAGCATCATTCATTGCATTGATTACAGCTAATGGTGGGACTTACCATATACCCAGGCTATGGCAATGGTCTCACAACAGGCATTGAAGGGGCAAGAGATACTACTGGCACCGTAGACGTCAATCAGCTGAAAGAGGACTATCCCTCTCTGAAACATGAGTAGCAAAAACAGTCCATGGCTCATCATTGAAGAGATGTGTTTTTCTACTAGATTGTCCGCACAGCAGTTTCCTGTGGACACAGTGCCCATATAGCAGAGCAAGACATTCCCACATTTAGACATAAATTCTGACACAATTATCTGATTTCATTATTGTCATTTATACCATTTTCCATCACGCACACTCTTCCTTCTGCTTACCTTAGTGATGAGCGGCAGCCCCAGTAGAAAACAGACAACAGCGATGGCCAGGACCAGTAGCTCTCTGGCACACGGCCTCCTAAGTTGACGTGGGAACAGGTCGGCGATGGTTGTGGCCAGGCTCTCCACACACACAAACTGGGAATACAGAACTGAAAGCTTAGCTTATTTGTAAATACAAGATCAGTGGTTCCTGTGGGACAAGAGGTTTCCTGTCAGTCAGCCACCCAGGTTTAAATGAAATGGTGTTATGTTTTATCTGAGGTAAGGTAAGTACAGAAGCGCAAGTTTATTGCAATTCTTTACAAATCCAGTGGTGGACAATATTGTACAGCCCAATGAATGCTCTCTTAATAACACAGCCTCTGACTGGCCGACTGAAACATGGGATTGCTAGCGGATGGCTTACAATCACGTGAACAACAATAACTTGAAAATGGATATATTGTCACCTATGACATTGAGAGTTGGATTTGTCTTTGTGGATTGATTGCACTAGAGCCCAGTGACACAACAGTATCCACCTGGGCAAAAAAAACTAAACAAAGACTCTAACATGCAGCTTTCATGCAGCTAGAGATATTTACCTATGTCAGTTATGACATTGATGTCGGGGCTGAGCCACTGAAGGGAATTAGATTAAGTGTACCGGACCATAAGGCGACCACTGGCCACAACATCTTACATCTTACATCTTCCCTGCCTTCTCGGAGAGGGGGAACCAGAGAAGAACCAGCTAAGTTAAACCAGAGCGATGCCACCTTAACTACGTACCTGGTGTGTTAACCTACCTTGTCTGCTTCTCTTATCCTTAAAAAATAAGTCAACTCATTTTCTGTAATTAGTGCTGTTAGCCAAGTGAAAATCGTAATGCGGGGGTTGAGAATGGATCTTCACTTGCGAGTCACCAGGGTGTTGGATTAGACGATTGCGGAACATTATGTTTTCTTTTGTGATTTTCTTTTTCTTTGCTGCCACGGTGGCACCCCACGCTAAAATGTTACATGTTACTAGCAGAAACACTCCAATGGCATTGGAACACTGCATTTGATGCATTACATACAGTACCTGATTGTCCAGGACCAGGAAGAGGCTCATGAGGAAAAAGAGCACAGTCCAGAAGTTTGAAGAAGAGCCGTTGGAAAGTCCATAAAGGCCAGACGAGGACCTGCAGAAAGCACATGAATGTATCTATCAACACATGATAGTGTGTCGCAATTTTGGGGAATTTTAAAGTCCTTTAACACAATAGTTTCTATTCTTTCTGATTTGAGACCCCTTAAAATGTCTTCTGAACCTCTAATCAAAGGTTAGAGCCCCAGTACGGAGTTGCGTTGACTTTTTTTCCGCTAATCATTTCTTTTGAACGATTTTTCCAAACCTAAAGACATGGAAGAATCTAGCATTTTGCATGAAAAAAAAAAAAGCCCTTTCATGGGTCCCGATCCTTAGGTTGGAAACCACTGTTTTAATACAATGCATGGCACTTTAATTGTGGAGATGTTTTCCAGAACAGGATTTAAAAGAAAAAACAAAGAAGGGAACTTGAACAAAGATACAACCATAAAACCAAACAACCAACAAAAAAATAACCAAAGAAATATTAAACACAATGCCACTGGCCACAAAAAGAAACTTTCAAGTAAAAATGTTTTAACTGTATGTGAACATAAGTTGCCATCTTGTGGACATTGTTGGTTGTTGTCACCAGTGCAAGAATAAGAGCCACAAGGCATTAGAGCTGCAACAGTTTCTTAAATTTAAGGATTTGATGCTTTTCTTTGTCAGATACTAAACTGAACATCTTTGCATTGTTTGGTTGGACAAAACAGGACACAGGATTTGAAGATGTCACCCTTGGTCTGAGAGAAATTGAGAAACTGCTATTTCACTATTTTCTGGCATTTTAAAGACAAAGCAATCAATTGCTTAATTGAAGAAATAATTAGCAGGATTAATCAATAATGAAAATAATTGTCAGTTGCAGCCCAACAATACATAAAAAAATAATACCGCAACTGTTTTGAGATATTTCAATACTGACATTTATTAACTAAACAATGAAAGCAGTCAAATAAAGCATGCAGATGATGAAAAGGGAGGAATTAACCCACCAACAGAAGCAACTTCTTCCATCGATATGTCAAGTCTATAAGCCATGAATCCCAGCACTGAGAACACAGCAAAACCAGCAAAGATACTGGTGGCACTGTTCAGACAACATAGTGCCAGGCAATCTCTGCAACACACCAAGAACAAAAAAGCCTGAACTGTCAAAGAGCACATGAATGTAAACTGCAAATATGATGATGTACTGAGAGCGACATGTTTTTGTGTAAGGACACTGACCTGTAGCAGTTGTTGTTGTATTTGTTGTAGCTTCCCAGAGAGGTCAGTACTCCCTGGCACACGGCATAGGAGAAGAACACTTGAGTCCCTGCATCACACCACACCTGCAGTGGGTAAGAGATTGACTTTAGAAACATTTGAGAGGCACCTTGAAAGCTTACATTGTTAAAATAACGGTTAGGGTTATGGTAAATGGACTGGCAAGCACCTTTCAAGTCTATCGACTCCGCAAAGCGCTATACAACACTTTTCATATTCACGCAAACATTCATACACTGGTGGCAGAGAATACCATCACACATACACTTAAGCACCAGTGGCGTAAGTAATGATACAATCTTTCTGTTTGTGTGTTAAAATGTATATTATAGATACAGAACGTCCTCTTTTTCTTTCTGTGTCATTTCATTCACAACTATGTGAGTGATTGTGCACCATGTGTGTGTGTGTGTGAATTCAGGTTTGTGGTTTTAGGCGGGTTTGTTTCAAGGAATGTCTGTCTGCGTGCCTTCTGACAGCATCTGGTTAACATTAGCGGCAGCACAGTGCTGTGAGTCCCGCCCCCAAACAGTTGACAAGGCTCCAACGCAATATAAAGGCCCCTTCTCTAGCCCCATAGTGGACCTCACAGCCTCCACAAATATCTTTCCAATCGACACTAGAAAAAGCCTGGCTGCTCTGCATACAGACTCGATTATGATTTCCTCTGTGCCTCAAGGAAAAACAGACACTTGCATGTTAAAGTCATTAGAAACAATCTGTTTTTAAGAGCATCTGGCATTTCATAACATCATGCTTTCACCTGCGTGAAACCGACATTACTTACTAATAATGTTCTCACAGTTTTTCCCTTTGCCTTCTTTCATGATTGCAACATAAGATTCCCACAATGGTTCAGAGCTGGATGTGAGGTGATCAGATGCACCAACTGAGCTGCATGACTCATGAGATAGTAACAGAGAAATCAAGTCAAAAGGCTGGAAGAGAAGCAGTGCAACAAAAAAAAACAACACCCTGTCAAAAGCAGATATTATTGGGTTCTCTTCTGATCTTTGTGCACCATCACCTCGATAAGTCTAGATTTTTTTCATCACCACTGTCAGGAATGTTCATACAAACACATGCATGCATGCACGCACAACCGCATGTCCACAGAAGAAGAGGAAGTGAGCCCCTTCCAGAGTCCAGAGCATAAAGACTGGAAACAGGGAAACAGCCAGAGGCATAACCCTCCGGTGATCACATTTGAACCCTGACGCTGAGAGTCATGCTGTGAACTTTGAGAGAGAGAGAGAGAGAGAGAGAGAAGCAGAGGGAGGGGAGGGGTGATGTTAAATAAAGACCCCTTTTCTTAAGTCATATTGACTGGCAGCAACAGATGATGTCATTCTGAAAGACCCTCTGTCTGGTTCCCTATTCAGTTTAGAAATGACACATTCACATGTGCACGCAACCAAATGTATTAAGATCTTTGAAGTCATTTGGGAAGAGCGGAAACAAGCAGAGAACCCAACACTGACATACCGTCATTTTCACCTTATTAAGTTGATATGGCAAATGTTAGCAAACTGTTGCCTTTTTACACATCCAGCTGACATGAAGCATCATTATCATTCCTTGGAACCGTGTTTCTTGGAATGTGACATGTGACTGGCCCATTACATTCAGTGATGTGATGAAGTTGAACACGATGTATTTGACAGAGTTGGCAGTTCATTGGTTGCATTTTACACACCTGATTGTTTCCATGATGGTTAGTGAATAAAGTCCTCTATCGATATTGGTATCACGTTAAGGGTACTGGTATTGGTACTGAAATCGTAATTTTTCAAACGATTCCCAGCCCTACCTGGGGGGTTCCCAACTCCTGCATTATGAGATTGCAGCCTAATATCAGGAACAGAACAGTATATGTATGCTAAAGGAGTACTTGCCTTTCCTGTGGATTTGATTCCCTTCCAGATGCAGAAGTAACATATAACCCAAGCAAGCAGAAGGCACAGAGCCAGATCCCAGTGTAGCGCAGTCACAGGCACATCATCTGACAATCTTAACACACGCTTACTGTGGGAAAAAGATGAGACATGTGAACACATATATACTGTATATACAACTGCAGACTCTGCAAATAACATGCAGAATAATGGCTTTACAGCTGTACATACATCTATTTCTTCTTTTAAAAGCTTTCTCCCACTGAAAATCAACACAGCACGTTACATACTGTATGTATCATGATTTAACATAATGGGAAGAATAAACTGAAATCCATATTTCTTTTAGTGTGTACATGACAAAAAAAACTACTTTAAATGCAGCAATAAAGGTTCGGCATCATGAATACAGATGTTTAAATATAAAAGCTGCAGGGGGAAGAGCGCATATTGTTCTCATCATGCAGCAAAGCTGTCTGTAGCTGAGTGTTTTCCCAACAAATCAGCAGAATATCATGTGAAGAGCAGCAGCCATGTTTCAAAATATCTAAAAGTGAGAAAAAATAGGGAGGCAAAATACTTTTAATCAAAGTTGGAAATTGAATAAGGTGTTGTGACTGGCCATCCATGGCTTCTGAGGAATGTAACTGTTTGATGTCCCCTGCTGTGTCTGGGAGGCCTTGGTTCACCTTTTGTTGGTTCACCATTAACAGCTTAACTAAGCACTCAAAGAGCAAAGATGGCCTCTTGGTATCTGGGTATGTTCCACCCCAGGGCAACCAATCTGGAGAGGATTATATCACTTTCAAAGCTTTGTTCATGTTTTAAGTAGACTTGTTTGTGAGTGTGTGTGTGTGTGTGTGTGTGTGTGTGTGTATGTGTGTGTGTGTGTGTGTGTGTGTGTGTGTGTGTGTGTGTGTGTG